>JADFUC010001252.1:0-95741 GCA_019722365.1 Lithospermum erythrorhizon
CTCATTGTACTTCGTTCAGTTACGTATTGCTAAGATTTGAAAGCGAAACAACGATGGCGGTTGACAACGCAGCAAAAATGAGCTGGCATGAGGATCCTCGACCACCGTGCTCACTAGCCACTGAGACTTGACAGCCTCTTGGCCCAACTAGCCCTGTTATTTGATAGAAAATCGCTGTGCTTGAAAAGGGTATAGCGCAGAACTGAGTAAGAGAGCACAACACGGGGTGAACTTGCATACAGGCAGAGATAGTCATAATTTAATAATCAAGCCATGAATAATATAAATATATCAGACTATACAATCGAATTAAATACAACTATAATTCATGAGGGAAATCTCAAACATAATACAAGAGGATATAATAGAAGGTTCGTAAGCCCAGCGCAATTTGGAGAAAACAATAGACTGTAACTTGGCCCAAACTCTAGTCATCAGGCCTCACCTCTCATTATCGCGTATACCGTCCTACAATGCGGCGTATACCGATCCGTCTACTGAGGAATGGACTGTCCGATAATCACCCCGCGCATATACCCATGATTATAAAGGGGCCCGAAGCAGCAGCTTATACACAAAGTATAAGGCACGCGCTTATACACAAAGTACTCGACCTTATTATCTGCAGTAGTATGAGACCCATCGACAATCTTGTGACAAAGTGATCCACACGGACTCATACCCGGCGCTATACCGTAGTATGGGGCCAAGCCGCCTTATCTTAGTAGTAGTATAGGGCCATGAAGCAATCTTGCTTATTGGCGATCAAAAGCAGTCATACCGCCTGGCTATGCAGTATGGGGCCATAGCGAACAATGCAGCGCGACCAATGATCCATGATTATACACATTGGCTATACCGTGAGTATAGGGCCAAACCATGGCGCTATCTTTAGTAGTATGGGGCCAATAGTCGCGTATCACGAGGAAGGAGTCGCTAATCACACAATAATCGACCTGAGAATTCGCTTTACGATACTCGAGGCCTGGGCTCAGCTTGACAGCCTGCTCTGAAGCAGTAATGACGCAGTCAAACATCCATGATCGTAAGTCAGGCACAATCGCCAACAAGGCCACACAAATCATAAGTCTGAAGCAGAGGCCACGAAATCATAAGTGCCCGGCCAGAGGCCAGAGAAACACAATCACATAACACAACAATTACATGTATATCATTCTCATAATCATAACACAATATGCGTATCCTGAATCAAGGTAAGTGCAGTAAAGTAACTTGCAGGTAAGAGATAAGTACTCGCTTTCTGCCTTCTATGAGACTTGGCGAGCAAATCAAAGATGCTTGCTTTTCCACGATCAGCGCCTAAAGCATGACACCCGAGAGAATATAATCGAGAACTACTACTATATCTAGGCGTTCTAGAAGATACGTAACCAACTCTTTAGGGGAACTATCTCTAAGCAGTCTAACATGTGAGGATAAAGCTATCGATTATAATCCCGTAGGACCTGACCAATCGATTCCCGTAAATTCCATGCTATCTTTCTCGCTCTAGAATCAACTTATAAGTCATTCCTAATTAATCATCAATTCCTGATTAACCTTCTCCGAAATATCTGATTATAACTAAATTTAGATTTACACTTTTCAGCTAGCATCTTTAATCAATTTTAAATCACAATTTAACATCATAACAACTATAATAAGGTCCCCGATATAACCTCACACACATTTAAAGTCTTATAAAAATATCACCTAAAAGTCATTGAAACCCCCAAAGTCAACTAAAACCCATGCGTCCTGGCTTGATCTACAAATCACGAATTCATATTATATAAATCCGCAGAACCCATAACCAACTAAGATTTATCATAAAATTCAATTATGTAAAAGTCAACTAAATCCAACTATCTCAAAACCCAAAAGAAATATCTCGAAGACAAAATTTCTTACGCCTTTCGAAGAGAATGATAGAAAACGATATTACACCAAGCGGTTTTTTGAGTTTGAGCGACAATTGAAGAAAGAAATGGAAAAAAATGATCAAGGGGGAGAAGAGGAAGTATTTTCGGCCAAGATGAAGATGGTGAAGTGTTTGATGATGTGGAGGATAAGTTTGCTAGGATATTTATATAAAAAAATCGAGTCCCGTTCGGTTTCGGTTAATTCCAGCTTATACGTACTTAAATCTCACGAACCCGATTTCAAAGATAAAATTATTCCATGGCAAACACTACTAATTTATAAATGAAATTACTTTCAAAGTTTTCTTCACGAAATAATATCATCATCGAAAAAGCATTATATTCCCGGGTCCCGCGCCCGGCCAGAAATTTAAAGAAATTTTTTTTTGTAACGGGTTATTCTGAGCATGTCGGCGGTTATCATTTTTGTATTAGAAATCGTCTTTCTCTTTTTGTAGCACTTGCGGCATTCTTGTTTATTTGATATGTTGTAGGTTAGTTGTGATATCACCGGATGGATTGAAAATTTTTAAAGCTGTGATTATTTTGGAAATATTATATGTAATCATATTTTTGAAGGAAGCAGTAGTTTTTAAGCGAGAATTAGATCCCGTCGGTTTGGTGATTACGGTGTTAGGATTATATTATTTCTCGCGCCGAGGCGTAGGCGCAGGGCGGAGTCGTTACATTTGTGTATTTCTTGAGTTTCAAATGGGATGACTTTGTTGACTTTTGTGTGTTTTAGATTTTGTGCTTCGTTGATTCTTGAGCTTAAATTAGTTGTTCTTGAGTTGAAATTAAAGCATTTGGATGAGTAATTTGTGATTGACTTATTTTTGGGATTTAGTTTACGACAGGGTTTTGAGGTTTTAATATTGTATATAATTATTATCTAGCTTAGATTATAGTATATGAATATTAATAACGATTTTTGATTAGAAAAGTGTTGAGTATAGTTGAGTTGATTTTTCGAGTTGACTTCGAGTTTGACTTTTCAAAATGTTTTTAAATGATATAAGTATGTTCTTGGATCTTTATTATAGTTGTTTAGAGGTGGAAACCTTGATTTATAGTTCATCGGATGAATATATGTTGAAATTAGTTTTGAGTAGTATCTGGGTTTTGGGATTAGAGGTTGTTAGAAATGGCTTTAATTAGTTGGAAAAGTTAATATTTGGGATCGATTAGAATTGTTTAAAGTGTTAGTACTTGGGGTAGTGTGAGGGCCAAAAGTTAGGAGTTTGGGGTTAGTTGGAATTATGTCATTTAGTTTATCGTTGAAGTTTAACTGGTAATATTTCACATTAGCTAATGGTACTAAAGTTGCTAAAGAGATTTATACTTGAGAGTGGTAGTAATTGTACTTAGGGTGTTTTGTTTAGACTCGGGCCTTGGGAAAGGCTTACGGATCGATTGACTTCTCGAGCACTAGTAGTCTTGCCAAGGTGGGGAGTTTATCTTGCTAATATTATTTACGTTTGAGTGAAATTACTTGGGAAATAGATATGTTATATAATTGTGCTATGAACTTATATGATAGTGTAATTTGTAAGATTGTGAAATGTTGAGTTATATGATGGTTGTGTTAGATCACATTATGGTAGTAGGTCTATATGGAATTATTAACATGAGTATATAAGTCATATATTGAGATTATTTATGATTGTGGCATGATTGACCTATCTGGTTTATTATAGTTGTTGGTGATTGATTAGATAAGTGTGTGGTTGTGTTTGGTCATGGTTGGTATGTTGGGTGTGATGTGGGTTGTTAATTAAGTATTTGGTTTCATATAGGAAGTAGTCGCGCCCCATATTAGGATCTAAGGCATGTTGGTGCTCGCTTAAGTCGTTTGTGCGGATGGGGTGCTGTTTTGTGATATTGTAGGGTGATCGGAAGGGTGAGCTGCCGGGAAGGATATGATATTACGTTGTGTTGCGATGGGTAAAGGCTGCTTGGGAAGAAGCCCAGCGACATTACGCAAATGTCGGATCTGAGTTTTGTGTGCATTGGCTGCATTGTGTTGACGTGGGTAGATGTCATTTAGATACGAAATGTTGTCATCATAGTGCTTTTTTCGGAAGTTTTGTTATATCTTTTATTGTGGTATATATTGTATTTGAGAATTTATGTTACTAAACTTGTGATATGCTATTTTGGATATAACGGGTGGAGTCGACATAAGTGAGTCCTCTAAAATGTGTATATGTTGATGATGAGTATTATTATGGTGTGGCCTTTATGAGTATTTGGTTTATTCTTTTATTCTATATATATATATATATATATATATATATATATATATATATATATATATATATATATATACTTATATTATGTCTATACCTTTTGTTGTATCGTTCGGATGGATAAGTTTTTGGGTGAAATCACGTTCAAAAATTAAGCTATCGATGCTTAGCCGCCCGACCTCAGTTAATGATTTCGTTTGAGAGCGGTTGAGTTAGGTGGGTGTACGTCGTTTTTTTATTTAGGTGAAAGGCGGGTGGGTAGGATCGCCGACGGTCATCTTTTCTTCTCACTCATTTGATATTACTTTCAGTTTTGTATTTTGTGTTGGAATTGAAAATTTATAAACTATTTTATGGAGTATTTTGAATTTAAGTGATGTTATGAGGTGTCGTGTGGATTTAGATTAGGTGATGCAGATGGTTAAACTCTGTATGAAAATATTTTGAATTTTTAACCGTTCCTTTTAGCGAACTATCGGGTTTATTGGTTTCAAGCAGGTTATTTTTATTGTCAACCATCGTATAGTGATTCGGATATCTGGTTGATAACGACTCTCCAAACCTCGAGGCGCCGCGACTGTGGTCGTTACATATATCATGACCCAGAATTGTTGTATGTGAGTAAGCAGGTGTAATATCATGACCGAAGTCAGTTATCTTGAGAGGACCAAACACATTGATGTGAGATATCATTTCTGAGGAGAGAGAATCGAGGTAGAAAGCGAAGTGGAGTGCTGGATGTTTGCAGAAGGCAGTTCCACAGAGTTCAGGCGTTGCACAGACTTGCTAAATATTCAGCTGTTGAGTTGCAGGTAGAACGTGACTCATGAGAGCCAAAATCTGGTCTGGTGCATCACGGTACAATTGTATGCGTCTGGCATCTGTTCATTATGAGCACATGCAGTGCTTGTAAGTACATGGGGTGCTAGTTGGGAGGAAAGCTGTTTAAGTTATACATCAGAAGAATTGAGTCAGTGGAGATTTGTTAAATGTCTTGAATTTATCTGAAGTCTCAGCATCCCAAGCTTTTAGGAGTTTAGTTTCGATTGGTCATATAAAGTTTTAGAACTTTCTTGGTTTCTTTGCACCAAATAGCTTGGCTTTGTAAGACTTTTAGTAGCATTCTGCTCCAAACTATTCAGTTAAATCTTATGTCGTTAATAAAATCAGTTATAGTGAAATTTACGGTGGCTCTGCAGTGGATTAATCCCGAACAAACATTTGTTTGGGATACCAATAAAAACTCACAGTGTTCTTTCTTCCAGAGTCTTTTACTTAATTTCGATTATCATACTATTGGTCCGTATGACAGTTATAACAAAATACTTGAAAGATAACTATCGGGATTAATTATCCCGTCGTGAAAAGTGTTAGTTATTTTCAAAATTATAACATCATCGAATTGAATTTTTTAATTGATTTGGGACTAAATTGCAACAAGAACAAGATATGTAATATTATCCAATATTGTGATCAATTTGTATTGATCACACTCGTTATCAATCAAATGGAGCAATTACCTTTACAATAGTAGGACAACTAATAATAATCACTTTTTGGAATGATTAATCATTAGAAATATAGAATGACTAGTAATTGGAACTATAATATCATTGGTTGATTGATTTTATCTATGTAAAAAATAGTAAAAGTACATTGAAAATATAAAAGTACAATTTTCTAACAAGTATTAAAATTTAAACTTTTTAAGGTAGGAATATAAGTAAAAAAATGGAGGAAATAATATATATGAGTAAACATCACCTATCAAATGTGAAAAATTGTTAATACATACCATATCAATATAAAATTTATAAATATGAGAAATTATTGTTAAATATAAGATCATATATGAGTCATTATTCTGACATGATTGAATCATGGTGATCTTTTCTTCGACGTTTGTTTATCAATACATCAGGCATTTAAGGTGCAAATTTCACCAAAGCTATTGGTAGTGTAATAAATTTCTGCCCACAAATTCTTTGGCTCTCAATCCCATCTGGTCAGCTTACGAGGAAGAAATATATAAGTGTGCTATCAGGAAGCCAGTCGCAATGGTCCTCCTCTTTATGGCATAGTCTCCAAAACAACAAAAGGACTAAACAAATAGAGGAGAGGTTGAAGATTGCATCAAAACTTGCTTCTTACACAAATTCTTAGAATTCAGGACTTAGTAGTATGCTCAATGATTTAGCATCACAGTTGTGTTTGAGAGACCTTAAAACACATGCAACCGAAAACTTAAACTAACTAATAGTCGATTGTCTTGCACTTAAAAGCTCGCTAAGGAGTTTTATTCAATAAAGGTCTCGGAAATACCCGGTTAAGCATGACATGCGGTGTCAGCGCATCCCCAAAAATACTTTGGTAGGTTGTGCTCATTTAACATTATAAATCAGTTTCTTGAATAGTCGATTTTGCGTTACCTTTACTCCATTTTTGTTGAGGTGGGCAGGTCTTAGAAATTGTACTCGATGCCATGTTATAACAATATTCCTCGAACTTTGAGTTTTGGAATTCACCTCCATGATCACTTCTAATGGCCTTGATTTTGTATTCTTTTCATTTGTTACTTTTCTGCGCCCAACAGTAAACTCTTTAAGCAGCATTACTTTTTATTGGAGAAAAATGACCCAAGTAAATCGAAATGTCATCCAACTATAATATAAACATATCTAGACCAACCTAGACTAACAGCATCCATTTCACCAAACAAATTCATATGCAATAAATCAAGCATAATGAGTAGAGTTTATTAGCAGTTTAAAAGGCGTTTATGCATTTACCAAGATTGACTTCCATCACATAATTGTTCCTTTTTAAATTTAATTTTAAGCAAGCCTCTAAACGTGATGCGCTTGAATGAATTTGAAATCAAATCAATACTAGCATGCCTAGCGCCTATGCCATGGCTTCGCATCATAAATTGCATCAGCATAGCACATATCACTAGGCTCAATTAAGTCAAAATCAACATAATACACATTATTAGAACGAAAACCATGTATGACTACAAGAGATAAATTATGAGAAATAACACACTTGTGTTTAGAAAAAGACACATCATAATCATTATCGCATAATTGACTCACACTTAATAAATTAAACTTAACACCATCAACATACAATGCATCTTTAATTTTAAAATAATTTTTCTTACCAACACAACCTTTACCTTACCTTTCTTGGATTCATTGTTTGTAAACTTGGCGGATCCAACAACATTTTTCAATTTAGAAGCAAAGGCATCTTGTCGTGTCTTGAACAACCACTATCGATCATCTATACATTCTTAACTGCGGATGAAGAGTGGTTAACTGTAAAAATCAGTTCTCCGCGTTTGGTACATGAATAGACTTGATTAAATTTAAAGGTTAGTTTTCAAGAGATTTCTTTGAAACGATCCGTCTTTAGGTCGTTTCCATGCGGGTATTAAGAGTATAAGATCAACGATTCTGAGAATATGACAATGAAAAGCATTATGATTACCTTTTCACAATAAGTGCAAGAAAAACAAAGGATTTACTCACATAATGAGAGGATGTACAAGCATAATTTAACGACATTAGAAGGATTAGCTCTAACAAACTTAATAGATGAAGTTGAGCGATTAAAGCATCACAATTTTCACCTTCATATCATAAACCTCTTTTATTCATGTTTTGACTTTGAGACTCTAAGATCTCATCTAGTTTATTAGTTCGCAACTCATAGGCATTCAACTTGTTATTTAACCGAGATTCTCCTTATTAGCTTTTAAACTTTTTTTTAAACTCAGTTTCAGATCATTACCATATTAAGATCAACTTCAAGATTTAAAATAATGATGCCATTTTCAAGTCGAGAAATTTGAGTGGTCATGTGTCGGTTATTACAGGCTACCTCCTTATATTTAGAAATCATATAAGTCATATCTTAGCGTACATTCATTAATTTCACTCAATTAAGCATATAATATTTTATAGTGCATCCATTCGGAATCGATAGTATCATAATCAAAATAAAAACTAGAACCCGGAGGAGTTGGAGTGTACCGATGGAGTTATTTTCCATGAGACAAACAACGTTGTCACTATTCCACTTAGTCTGCTTTTCATCGGTCATGACATTAGCTCAGTGGCTTTCTTAGGTTTGAACTTCTTGATAGGGGACAATCGGCTTTGATATGACCCGAGGCATCGCGTTCAAAATATTTTTGGTTGATGTTCCCACAGCTTCCCACCTCCGTAGGCTGCTGCTCACTCACGATTCTCGTATCTAGACCGTTGAGGATACTCTTTCTTTTTTATTTCGTATTTGGAATCTTCTTTGAAATTTTGAATTGACATAGCTAGATAAATGCGTCGTCATCACTTTAGATCCATCTCGATCATTTTTTACTGCGCTTGCTTGATATGAAGATCGAAATCTTGGAGTACATTTTGTGGAGTTTCACTGGCGTGTGCAGTCGAGTTTTCTCCGTATTAATAGTGGTGATTGTTCTTTGAAATCACGAGGTTGGCATGATTAGAGGCAACTTAGAGAGCAAAGCTCGTTAAAATCGCTGAGTCATTTCTTTCCCTTGTCATTTCATTTCATTTACTTTATATTGATTATATTGTTGTTTTTCATTTTGCGCTATTTACAATATAATTGTTTGTCTTTTTAATATTCTTATTTGTGTGGGGTAGCTTAATTAATCCGTAATTAATTTACTTTATATTAATTTGCTAGAAGCCACACAAACTCACGGATCATACGAAACCCAAAGTCCTGCTTTTAGGATTTCGATCTTTTAATCTTCGATTAAGAACCGAACGTCAAACAACCTAGTAGTTGGGAGGCACTTCCGGTGACTTAGAGTTCGCAGGTTCGATTAAATTGTAAGGGTGGTGGAGTGGGTTTAAAAAAAACTTACCGAGGATTTCCGCTAAAATGAAAATATATAATTTGAAACACACAGATATGAAATCTCTAAGCTATCAAGTTGTATGAGAGGATTAAGAATACTTTTTCTTTTTGAAAAGTGTGAAAAACTACCTCAGAAATCTTGCAAAAAGTTAGGTTAAAAAGTGTTTATGAGAGGCGGCTTATATAGACACTTAAGCAGCGTCAAACCCAAAAGGTCGGGAGTTGGGAAGGTCAGGCCTATTCAGCGACTAGTCTCGATCTCCCCGAACTATGGGAGTCTGGAGGAATTCGAGGCTTAGGTCGGGACTCAGGTGGTCCCGGCGATCCCGACAACGGGTTTGTTCACTTTGTAAAATGCTTTTGAACTTGATTTGGACTTTGAATTAAGTACGAGTTTGACCCGTTATGCCACAGTCATATTGGGTTGAATCAAACTGATTCAAGTTCTGTCAGCTCTAAACTATTATTTTAAAGCGTTTTAATGTTTAAACCATATTAAAACTAGCATTCTGTCGCTAACAAAACAAGATTGATAAAGAGAGATTTTCTTACATAAGGCTTAAAACAAAAGAATAAGTTCTTCAAATCTTCAGGAAATGCGACATGATCATATTTGATATGAAATTGTGCTCCACTTGATTTAACTTGTTCTCAAAGGCATTAAAATCTTAGTATCAAGGAGATAATTTGTTATCTTGAAGCATGAAATCAGAAAGATCGCGAGATCAACAGAAGCTGAACCTCCTTATCTTGCAAAATACATTGGGGAAACTAATTGTGAATGTGAAACTCATGTTTCAATACCAACTCTGCTATTCTCTACACTCATTGTGTCGTAGCATTTCTCAATTTCCTCCAACTATTTCAATTCGGCAGAGAATAAATTATGTGAAAGTCATCTTCAAGGTGGTCCTTCACTTCACCTGAGCTAATTATCTTTATGTGTGTTTGTTCAAGATAAGATTTTCTATTTATATATGACATCTATTTTTTCAACACATAGTTATAAAGCCATGTATGATAATGACCCAGAAGCGATAGCACAGTGACCAATCAATGTCGTGATCTTTCGAGGCGAGAGCCACGAGGTAGATGGAGGCTTTTTAAGCTCATTCTCTGTAATAGAGAGAGAATTACATGTAGGCGGTATATATAAATCTATCAACTCTGAAATAAGGTAAAGGTTGGTGTCTTTCTTCGCTGTTTTAAATCTGACATCATGCTTAAGCTTTAGCGTAGATGTTTGTAATTCATTTAGCAAGCCAAATGCTTTCGATACGGATCTGTCCTTTATCGGCCGAGAAGACAAATCGCCTGATGAAGTTGATGAGTTGAGCCAATGTATAATGTCAGCGCCTTGGCCAGTTCAGGTTCTGAAGTATCGAACCCTCCCCGGAAAATAATAGATACATCGGTGGGCGCCGTCAAAGGACATCCAGCAAGAGGATAGCAACGCAAACTCCTACTTAAATCTAGCCAAAACTAAAGGCATAATACAACTACGAGACGTAATAAAGCAAGAACTATAAACTCCAACACATTTGAACTACATTCAAGGCAGGTAATTTATTGCAAAATCAAAATGCTCTTGAAGGGGCGCAACTAGGGAGGAATAAGCTAATATATCAACAAAACAAAAACAAAAGCGTAAACTGAGCAAAGGCACCATTATAGAGCTGAAAGGGTAATGAACACAAGAGCACTGAAAATGATAAAAGTAGGGTTACATGAGATGAAGCTGGATGGCAATTTCATCCTTCATTAGCGGCTTCAGAAACGACGGCTTCCTATTCATTCTCAGGGGCCACTTCAGAAGCTTCCGCAGGGGCGTCGATTGGGGAAGGGATCATTAAATCCTCAAGAATTCATAGGGTCATGATGGATGAATAATTCCAGCAGTTGGAGAACCTCATTTTGGAACTTGGTGACAAACCCCATCACTACAGCAGCGGATTCCTTAGCCACCAAGAGGTCGTACTCAGCGCACTCTTTGAACTCAGCCACCCATCGCTCCACTTTAGCTTCAACCCGTTTAAAGTCAGCGCCATACCCAGCCGCACCGAGGCTTTATGGCCTCAAGCCTCTTACTTCACCACAACATCAAAACGATAATCCTCATAATAAGCGGCCCAAAGGAAAGCCATTGCCTTTTCATCTTGTCCACCTCAGCTTCAAGGGCGCTACATCTCTTGGCATGTTCCACTTGACCGCCTGCTTCTCTTGGGCAGTCATTTTCTCCTCCAGCGGATACTGCAACTTTAGGCGCTATTGCTCTGCCCTCTCTCGAGCTTTGAGCAGATTCCAAGGCAGCCTGCTTTTGTTCTGAGGAGAGCTCTCTCATCGCTTCTCGGTGAGCCGCATCATATTGGGTGTTAAGAGCCTACGAAAACGTGTGTTTGAGTTAGGATCAAGTAATTAAGACCAGCATAAAGTAAGAAAGCAAAGACCTACCTTTATCATATATAAGAAGACAAGCGAAAAGCATCGATGGGGAGTGGGTGGAAGGGTGTTTTTAATATTCTTCAAGCAAAGACGAGGGGTTGAACCGCATCAAAGAGCGGTCACTCTGATTTGTTCAAAGATGACCTCCTGAATTAGACAGACCATTGGGAGCGTATCACTGACACCTTCATATAGCGAGGTGTGTAACCCAGTCCATGGAAGACTCCATATCACAAGGAGGAAACACTTTTACCTTTACCGCTTCTTCGAGGCTGATTGCAGATTTTGCCAAGGGGGGTAACACATCGCTTTAGAGGAGCGAACAGAAGGGGGGGGAAGAAGTAGACTTCTCCTTTTTCTAAAACCAACTGTCTCACTTGCTTGAGAAACAGTCAAGTCTTCATCAAGACCGTGAATTCAATGGAACTGGTGGTAGAGGCATTTATCTTCTCTATAACTTCCTTTTGTACATGGAAGCCAGTGTGGAGTTTCAGAAGGTTCCTTTTTGCTGAGAAAGGCAGGAGATATGGGCTGGACACTGGAACCAATGGTTTGAACCATGCCATTGAGCTGTTAGGCCGAGGCAGGCCTTTGCCGCATGTGCCTCCCTTTGTATGGGATCAGCGTCATTTTGAATGGCTTCGGTTATGGCTGAAGCCTGAAAGAGAGTTTAGAACAATGCCAGGATGAATTGAAAACTGTACGAGGATGGGATACAAAAAGATAAATGATACCCCCAAGTATGTCGTTGGGATTATACATCTTATCATGAATCAAACCCTTCATGATTAATGCACTCTGTGAATCCTGGACTGATCCTTGGTAGAGTGGTATCCCTCACAAATAGATAACCCGCCTCTTCTTTGTGGTCGTTTCATTTGGAACCTGAGGCCCATACCTTGGCCAGGATTAAAAATTGACCATAGAACCGTTTAGGTTGAACTTTATTTGGGCAGGAGATGGCCAAGAAATTCTTACTCACTCGCCCTCCCCCTTTCACGCCTAAAGAGGTATCGAATGGTCAATGCTTGGCTGAGAAGAGACTACCAAATAAAGGCACAGTCTCCGGTATCCTAGCTATTTCGTAAGCAACTTGAAAAATAGTAATGTTTAACCACCCAATCGGATGGATTTAGCCTGGCGCCCTATTTAAATGCTCTAACAAGTTATTTACAAACCCGCTAAAGGGGAGCTGCATCCCAAAAGAGAAGGCTTCTAAAAATACGGGGGTCCACCCTGGACAAAACGCCCCCTCACTCTCTCCCTCATTCATTGTTGGCTCAATTATTGATTCACCCTCTCTGAGAGACTCTAAATGCAACATCCGGAAACTGAGAAGTATTCCTTAAAATCCCACAGTTGGGTATCCGTAAAAGGAACGAGAAGAGAGTTTTCTATGAAAGCGGGAAGGGCACCAAAATCCTCACCTTGATCGGCTGCGAGTTGTAAAGTACCACCATCAGCAGCGGAAGAGGATACGGCTGCGGGAGTAGAAGAACTCTCCAGTACTGATGGAGTGTCCTCCGTTGTATCATGAGGAATTTTGAGTAACGGGGTAATCATCGATTTCTCTGAAGACATCATCGTTCACCTCCTGTTTCCAGGCCACGTTAGCGAATAGATCTTCATATGAGGTAAAAACTAAGTCTCCATATTGAACTTCTGCACCAACAGATGTATAAAGTCGTACCTGATGTAGGATAACCGCATCGATAACCCTAACCGAACACGCCTCGCGAGTTGGATAAAGGGAAGGGGTGTCTCTTAATATTCTAACACCGGCCATTGCTTTAGAAGGAAGGTCAAAAGTCAACAAACAGGTGTATATGGCTAATCAAAGCTAAAATTCGGAAAACTTTCAAAAAAGTAAACCTTGCAAAAGTTGAAGATTCAAGGGAGAATTTTGAAAGTGCATGACCAACTTATAAGTAGGTTGGCCCTAGAATTTTAATCTCAAAAATTAAATAGGGAAGAAATTTAATCAACTCATAAATTTCTTTCCTATTCAACTTATAAATTTCGTGTATTTTATTTTTGAGAAGTTGTATCTCAAATTTGCAGGACTTTTTTTTGAGATGGTGGTGGGGATGTGTGGTGGTAGTGGCTGAAGATTGGTGGTGGTTATGGAATAGAGGAAGGGAATTGTCAATTTGCTTTATAACGTTTTTTGAAAACAGCCAATTTGTAAATCTGCCCCCAAAGTTTTTCAAAGTTTTTTTCCATTTAAGTTTAACGGATGTGTTAATTTAGGGGCAAATTACGCATGCTTGTAATCTGTAACACGAGGGGCCAATATCTTGCATCGTTTATATAGTCCCACATTGCCAATGGCACATTCTTAAAGGCAGTTCGTGATTAATAAGTTACTTATAAGATGACTTATATATAGCTTTAAATATGACATATTTGGCTAATTTAGTTTATAATCGTAGTTGTTATACACGGTCTTAGTTTCTTTATACGCCGGTCAAAAAATAATAAAAAGACACATTTATCCTTCAATTATTTTAATTGTTAAAATTTCATTCATTAAGTATACTCATGGTTCAAAGTTTGTTTTCGGGACATAATTCGAAATAATAAAAATAATAAATATTTACGTAAACGTTATAGAAATCTTAGAAACGATGTAAAATCTCTTAGAAACTCGAGATAAGATATATATATATATATATATATATTTAAAAGATATTTGTATAAATATAAATATTGTAACAAATATAAATATTCAACTTCATTAACTAAATTAAAAATAAAATAAAATATTTTGAAAATCAATGTTACATATGTAGTTCAAAATGCTTGAATTTTTTGTTGAAGTTTTAAAAAATATTTATATAATTATTATTATTTGAAAAAATATCTAAAAGTTAAATATAAACAAGGATTACTAAACAATTGAAATGATCTTACACATATGAAGTGTGAGCTGCATATCATGTGTATATTAAAAATTATTTTAGAGTTTTATATAAGGACATTTTTATTTAGTAGAATATATATTCTCAAAATAACAAATTCTAATCTAATCAATCTCAAAATGATACATGATAATAATATCTACAATAATTATCTCCTAATAAGGTACGATATTATCTAAGCAGAAAGTAATAAAATCATATAAACAATATAAGAACATATATATATAATTATATAAAATCATTAGATATAGTTATATTTCTTATTTAAATATATAGTTTTAAAAAAAATTAGTAGAAACATTATTTTTATTTTCAATGTTTCCTAAAAAAAGCTGGAAACTCACATGTTTTTTTGGGAACAAAGTAATTTCGAAATTACATTAAGATTTTATTTCTATAAATTCAAAAATAGAAACCTTTCGAATGTTTCGTAAGAAACATTTAAAAAATGTTATCCATAAGTATATTCACTCAAATTTATTCCAGAAACCCAATCCCTCAAGTCTCAAATCACTCCTACACAACAAAAGCGAAGAGCTCGAAAATGAATGTTTATTATAAACTGCCTAATGCTCACAGATGTTTTGCGAATCACACAAAACAAGATGGTTTTCCTATGAAGTAGAGTAATTACACTTTTTAAATTCTACGATGAATCCCTTAATCATTTATTGCCCCCACGTTTCTAATTGTACTAATTGCAATCGCCTAATTTGTGTTGATTTATGATTGGATTCGTCATCTAACTTCATCATCCATGGACATGCCGATAATTGTGAAATGAATCAGGGCCAATGCTATGAAGATCATGGTCAAATAAATAAAGAGATAAGTAATTAAAGGGTATAAATGTTTTTTTATAATTTTTTGAATTAACATATAGAAAAAGCAAGACTGGTATATAAGAGGTCCCTTTATAATTTGTATAGGAATGATAAAATAATTTATAAGAGCATGTTCATTTATATCATTTTTTAACCTTCTACCTTCTACTTTCAAAAAATGGTATAATATCGTAGTATAATCTCCAAAAGCAACAAATGTTGCATATTCGTCTTTGTAGGACAAAATGTGTAACATTGTGCCACTTACGAGTCTAATATGTAACAATGTAATTATTTCGGGCTAAATTACAACTCAATCCTACAATTTTGGACCAAATTGACAATTACTTGCAATTTATCTATCTTTCAGTTAATCAGTATACGTATTTCAATTGTAGATATTTGACATCAAAATCTAGAACTTCGTCCTAATTCTTAGTTTAGTTGTTAATCATATTTCTAATAGATAGAAAAGAATTTAAGAGCAAAAGAAGAGAAAAAACATCCAACTTCAAACGTAAGCTTTTTTCCAAGTGCTACTGAAACACTGGTTTCTTCGAAAAAGACGCAATAGGAAACCAATTGAGTTACAATACTAAAAAAAAAAACGATCACCTCATCGTGGGGTTTTGCATCATGTACTTTAGCAGCGTTTCGGAGAAAGTAAGTCGCGGGGATATCGCCGATGTGGCCTTTGGTACTCTCTTTTACTAATAATAACTAAATTAAATCAACACTTTAATTTATTTTTTATATTTTGTGTGATATTGCTATTCTGATAATTAAAGATAAATCTGCATTTATTTTTGTTTTTAATTGAACTTTTACCAACAATACATGGATACACATGTTACAATCTCAATAGTATGACGTAAAATATCGCATAAAGTGCTTAGCATCTGATTTATTTAAACTTTATTTAAAACAAATAAGAAGAATAAGAAGTTGAATTATTGTGTATTAACTAAAAACTCAAAAAAACAGTTCTATAGATAAAAGATCATCAATTGGAAAGCATCTACTTTTCTGAGCAGATTTATTAACGTTACATAGTATCAAACTGAATATAATGGAGCCCTTAAAGAACATAGTCTGCTAGCTAGATAACTACTCAAAACTATCTCACTTGTAATCAGTGGGTCAATAAGTATCCTGAAACGGACTGCCTATAAATGGATTCTGCAGTATTCAGAGGTCGATTCTCCACAGCATTATTAGGAGGAATAGTAGGAGGATATGAGCCCTTTGCAATAGCTTTTATTCCCTTGCATGATAGCATATGGCTATGCAATTTCTCAGGCTTGAATTGCTTCCCACATTGCCTAAAAATTAATATCATCACATGAAATAAAAAAATTCATCCTTCAGGCGATGGGGTTTTAATTAAGGATAGAACTGACTTCATTTAAAAAAGATTATCAAATTAAATTATGTATGTCGATTAATCCCTCAAAGAAAGAAAAATTTTGGAATTGGGAGGTTGCATACTTTTTATTCAATATTACTACCTCCATTATCTCTAAGAAAATGGAATTTGAAAACACAACTAGTGATATACATTCACGAAATGTCATGCAACATATATATGTAAAAATATTTCAGTTTAAAATTTGACTTATTGAATGTATGAACATGATGAGAATCTTTCAAAAACGAAGAGGTATATAATAATGTATATAAAAAAAATTGCGTGAATATCTTTCGTATCCATCATAAACAAAAAAATACCTTTTCATATTAGTAAGTAAATTGTACTCTTCAATTTAATTTAATTGGTATTTTCAATTTACTATGCAAATATATGAATACAAATATTTTTTAATTATGTTTCTAAAATTGCAATAAACATAATTAAAAAAATTATTTTTTCAAGAAGTGTAATAATAGTATCAATCGATTCATTGATAAGTTTTTTTAAAAATAAAATAAAAATTATAAGTAACATGTTAGACCAACTTACGAACAAGTAGGTCCATTCAAAGGCATATAATAAATGGCAGATGATTTCCTTGGACTGCAAAAGGATGTTGGTTCTGTCGCACCATCACATCTGCTAATATAATGTCGATTGTAACAAGAAAAAACCCACAGTTTTCAACGAAAAATTAAAAAAATACCAATAATTTCACCATTAGCTAGTTGATTTGAACTGAATTATATATAAAAAAAAACTCAAAAATTTAAAAACTTTGTTTTATAACTAAAAAGACCTTCGTTTTATAACTAAATTATTAATAACTGGTTTCACACAAGAATAGGCATTATTGAAATATTCATTAAAGAAATATTTTAGTTGCAGTTCGTTCCTTTTCATTTTAATTGGTCGTTTTTTTGATTTCTCAAAAATATTATAGCATTATGTCAAGGTAACAATTGCATGTGGAAAAATAACATAATAGTTTCGAAATTGCAAAGAAAGTAAAATATTCCAACTAAAATGGAAAGAATTCGAAGTTATAGCATAAAATGAAATGAATTGTGTTCTTATTAACCAAAAATTAAATAAATAAAAGTATTGTTATAATGAGTTTGGGATTACCTAGAACCATTTCGTGGTTTGTTCATATAGTACTTCCCATTAGTCCTTTGTTGCACTTTGCAGATCTCTCCACATTTTTTGTTAGCCTCATCGAAACTGCTTTTCACCGATGGAACGATAACGGACTCCTTCGTTTCGAAAGTCCTGCATGTGATGAAATTTGTGAACATTTTAACACTGCCATGGCTTTTGCTTTTGCTCTTGGTTGAAGATGAATTATTGTCTGATTTTGTAGAAGATGATTTTTCATTTTCCATGGTTATTTTCTTGATCTCTTCATGTACTTTCATGAAATCATTTGGCAGTGTGGATTCTGGCAATTCTTCTTCGATTTCGCTTGATGACTTCTTTTGAATTAGGTGGTCTTCTATTGATGGTTTTTCTTTGGCTTCTTCAAGCAATGGCTCCTTTTGCATGGAGATATTGCGATTAGCCTCCTTATTAGTATCTATTAAATGGGCAATGCAAATATATTATGGTAAGTGAATGAATTTTGGATTTGTAAAGATAGTATTGACCAAATTAAAATGTGACAAATAAATTTTTAATATTGGAAGGAATAAGTTAGAATTAATGCATAACTTTTGTGACGAGAGTTAATTCTTTGAAATGAGTGCCAAATAGTGAAGTGAAGTTGCAATTGAGTACCGTAAAGTTGAAGTTGAAATTTAGTCGTGATAATGGCTTAAAAGGTAGCGTTTTGGTCCCTCGTTTATTATTAGTTTTTTAACGATGCAGTCATGCTTGTGGGCCAATGGAGCATAAAGCCGTATCGAGGCCAAATCTGGCACAATTTTATGGAGACGATCTCAGATATTTGACAATTATCTTTAATGACGGCAAACATTAGCATTATAATTTATCTTTTTAATGAGCCCTATCGTAGGTGATGTTTATACATGTATTGTAAGTAAAACGTTTATATAGTTCTAGCATCGTTGGATGCATGCTATATGTAAGATATCGATTATGCAGTTCATATAAAAATAGGGGCATTTAGAGCGTTCGCGTTCTTTTATTAGCTAACTTTGCGTTAAATGCGATGGTGTGGGTAATGAGGTATATAATTCTACTTGAATTCTACGGTGAGAGAAATACAGGTTATACTGCTTTATAAAGGATCATGTTACTAAATTTTGTAAGCTCCTAAATGAGATTGTTTTTTAATATACCAATTGATTTATAAGTGACCAAAAATAAGAGATAGGAAATGCAAACAAAAAGATTCTCTATAAAAGAGATTCTTAACTATTTTTGAGTCTTTTAAGTTGACTTATTGTTTAATATATTTTCTTTCAGGTGATAGCAATGCATGCTTTATTTTAGTTTGTATAATGAATTAGAGTGTTTCTAATGTTGTTCTTCTATCTGTTTTATCTTGAGAGGCAGACACTTTCTAATCCCTAAGAAATGCTATGGGGCGGGTCGAATCACGAGGACTTCGATTTTGGCTCAGTTAGGCGGTGAAGATGATAGAGTTTTGAAATTTTATCTCCTTGGAAACTCTCAGTGTTCTTTATTTAAGTGGGCAATTGGCCAAAAGCTATGCTCATATTTTGAGTTTAGAAATCAAAAACTCTACTCACCAACTATCAAAATAGCCAACACTTGCAGCCGAAGAAAACAGGTTTTTCGCTTCATCTTTTTATTCTGGATTTATCTTGGCGTTATAGTAAAACATATCTGAAAGAGTTAATTAATTTGTTGGTGTGGGCGATCTTGAGAATCTTCTGTTTGGTATTGTGGCAATTTAATTATTCTGCGGTTGTTCCATATAAAAGTACGCTTGTGGAAATTTTGTTTTATTATTTTTATGCAATCAGCAGCGTTACCGGAATTGGTATTTGTTAAATTTAGAAATTTGATTATGCAGCTAATAACACCAACAAATTTTCTAAAATTAGTGCGTTTATTATTGGTATTAATTTACCATGGCTTGAAATAAGGGATGGCGAAATTTCGGATCCTTTCAGGACATATTCATTGTTGAAATGAGGTGTAATGAGATCGTCATCTAGCAAGTCCTGCCAGACGTAGCCTTTCATATACTTCCTGCCATCATAAAGGAATATAACTATAAATATGTTGAACCACTTTTTTACAAATAAAATTGATTTTCTTCAAATTCCTTGAAATTTACATAAAAGTTCAAGGATTCAAATACATTATAAAATGAAAATTTTAAATTCGAGATATATGATGATCGGAAAAGATAAGATATCAATTTAATAATTGGAATAAGAATTTTTTAGAAAACCAAATTAAAGGATTTTCAATTTATCTTAGGTCATTCACACAAAAATACAGAAAGTGCAATTTTATTAAATAAACAAAACTCAATCTTCAAACCTTTTATACGACCATGCAAATGATTCAGGCATGTCTTTTCCTCGCAATTCTGCCAGCCATCTCTTAATATCTGAAAGATACAACTAAACTCTATCACCTTCACTGGACCTAAATATTTTCCTTGATAAATTTAATTGATTAACTTTAACAACAAATTAAACTAACTAGTTTAACATTTACCACAAATTATATAGGTACCATGTGTGCAGTACGTATGCATTGAAGTATTAATTTCAATGTATTCAAATGTGTCCATACTCGTTTATTGACACATGCGGGAAATCGGATGAAATTTTAAATTCAATATTAACAAGTAAGATAAATAAATGAAAACAAACATATGTATGAGCTATTATTTAATTTGATTTCGACTAAGAAAAGTGAAATAATTCAAGACTTAAAATTACCCGAGTTCTGTAAACAACTCAAATTTATTGTGTTATGAAGACTAATTTGAGGCGATTTTGGCTAATTATTGCGCAATTGAGTCTAACTACGATATCTCTTAAGCACTATAAATATAGATGTTTATGGAGTTTTATTAAATCGCGAATACGTAGAATAAAAATATTTATCTAGAATAATATTGGAGTGCTTTTAATATTATTTGAAGAACAGGTTTCTTTTTGAAGAACTTAGAGTTTATCTTTTTGTTGCGTGGGTTTTGTAGTTGAGTTTTTTGTTTATTAGTGGATTCTGCGGCAGTGACAGGGCGTACATTTCACATTGAGGGGAACACAATATAAAAATTATTGTGTTTGTTTATTTCGCGTTTAAATTTAAATGCATTCTTATTGATTCTTTGAAATTAAGAAGAGATTTAAGTGCTTAAATCACAATAAATTTTGTTGAGCTCTATTGCATTTGATTCGATAATATATGAGTCAATGAGTGTTGCACTTACTAACCTCGTAAGCGAATGCCATTTTTGGAGAGTTGATGAACACGGATGAGGTGAGGGTCTTCAATGTGACCTTTTCTACATAGAAAGTAGATAATATGTATCGTTCTTACTTCCACCCCACTTTGTGCTGCCTCCATCAATAATCCGCTTCAATCATAAAGATCAACAACACACTCAAAATCAAAAGTATAAACAAAGCAAATTTATTCTTTTCAGGAAAGTCATCACAATTGATTATTTATTTACTCCTCCAAGAAGACAAATTTAAACCGGCCTAAATAAAGAAATGAAATCATTGTCTAATCCGACATGCCTCTAGAAAATCCAAATAGACAACGAATTTGTTCGTCTTTTCATAAACAACAAGTGATCATTAAATTAAAAATTCCATGTAACATGTTCATAGGGGCAGGCCTATAACTAATGAAAGCTTTTAGTATTGTTAGTATTATAATTGGAACAAAATACTGAAAAGACATTGAAATTATTGCTCCTATTAACAAACAGAAAAGAAATATTAAAATTATCAAACACTAATAATGATTTTAACTAAAAGAATCAACTATTGAACAATAATACTGATTACCAACTTTTTCTCTTGTTCTTGAGTGATCGCAGTAAGAGACAAATAAAGCAAAGGGTGAGATATTGTATTTTAGATTTATAGATGACATATACTGGAAATCGGAAAATCAGCTTCAAAACTACCATAAAAGAGTAGATATATAATAGAGGTAGCGATGATTTCCTTAAGAAGTGTTCTAATTTCCCGCGATTTGCTGAAATTCTTATGGAATAGAGGTAGCTTTATTTTGACCATGTTTGTTTAATTCTCCCCAAAACATTCTTTCCATAATGATAACTATATGCAAATAATATGATGGAATGGGTAAAGTTGTTAGGATTTCACTATAGTTTGACTCGGTACATATTCGAGTTATCAACTATAACAAATGTCTCTTAAAATTAGCCTTGCCCCTAGCCCCCCCTACACAATGAGCACAAATGTACGTGAAGATCAATTTGGGATAAATTAAATTTGTGTAGTTATCAAATGAAAAGATACAAGTTTGCCACTTTTTGAATTGGAAGGCCTCGGAGATAATGAAGAAGAAGGCATTTAAATGGATATAAAAAGGCCAGGGGTCAATCTAATGGAGAAAATTGTTACCTGTGTTACTTATCTTACTTAGAGAATCTTCAATCTTCATTTTAAAAAAACACACCATCCTCAACCTATTTATTAATAATGTTTCAGCATTGTATGTGTATATATATATATATGGTAAAACATCTGAAAAGAACAGTCCTTCAGCTGGAAATCGCGGCGTAACCTTCTAAATAAGTTGATGCTGAAATCCGCTTATATATATATAGCAAGTATTTTGGAGTACTAGAATTTTATATACTTTTTGTTCCAATGAACTACAAGAAATAAAAGCATAGCTGTCTTTATTATAAATAGACATATATTCTTTTATTTAAGTTTCATATTATCAGTAATAACTAGAGAAAATATATGATAAATAAAAAAGTACTCCATATAACATTTTTAGTATAAAAGACAAAAGGAGGTTTTTTTACAAGAAGATATATATCATTATATTTGCATAAATAATAATTCTAGAAATTATGTTATTCAAAACATGAAGGATGGAGTTATATATATATATTCTCAAATTCTCTATATCTCAAATCATGTGTAAATTCACATCAATTATCACACAATAATGCCAAATATAATGTTTTAAATAGAGCTCCATTATAGTTTTTATAACAAAATTGAGAAGTATTGTAACTGGTAGAAAGATTTTATTATTTATTTCTGTGTCGCAGCATCCAATCTGATAAATTTTTTTCTTTGATCTATTTAGGTACAAAGTATTTATCGATCGATGAAATTCCGTATTAGTGTATTCTTTCTTTAAATGCTTCGACTACTTGAGATCTTTGGACTTGGATTTGATGTAGTCTTGATTTAGACTTGAAGTCTTAGTTTGGGAGCCTATTTAGGAAATTTTGGTTGTGTTTGATTTGTCTTGGGCAGTTATGATCACCAGATGGATTTGAATTTGTGTTTAGACCGTTGTATAGTCTTAACTTTGGATAGGATTTGTGCCTCGGAATTGAATGTGACCTTTGGATAGAAGTGCGGATCTATGTGATCTCTGTTGGATAGAAGGCTTGAGTCTTTGAGCTTGATGCAAACTTGGATATCTTTCACGATCTTGAGGTCTTTGTGCTATCGAGAGGATGTCTTATGGCTCGCTTGTTTCTGACGGTAGGCAGGTATGTAGCGTATATCCGCCTATGATTTTGAGCTGTCTTGTAGTTTATTTAATTTATAAGATACGAATGATTAGATTTTAAATAGAACTTTTTTAGTGCTAATCGCGAAACTACTACGTTTATGGCAGAAATTGACACCCCATCCACAATTACAGGTGCCTATTGTTATGATATTGAAGATTTTGTGTTCTTAAGCAGTTACATAAATTATGTACTGTTTAGGTTTCATGTTGAAGATTACAACATTTTCGATGATTTTCTCCTGGTAAAGTAACAATCTTTAGAGGTTTTCTATGAAGAAATACCTTTTGAGTTGTTCTTATGCTAGAAGCTTTTTGTTGTATTTTTTTGTTGTATTCCAGGATGGAATTTTTGTCGTAATAGGGGTATTTATGAAACTTTTGAGAACTTTCTTGATTGGTTGATCATGTCAGCAAATTTTGATGCTTGCTTGGTTGAATTTAAGCGAAGATGGGAGCCGTTGATTTATGGAAATTTCTTTGTCCTTTACTCAGTATATGGGCGCTATTATGAAGAATCGAAGCTTAGGATTAACTTTTAGGACAAACGTATTTTAAGCGTTAGCTCGACTTCTTTGGAGTCTTTTTATTTTAAACGCTAGATTCTTTTCACAGAGTCTTTTTTATTTTAAAGTCAGAAACTTAGGAACTCATTTCGAGGCCAAATAGCCGATTTTATTGTCATAAATTTGGGGATTTCGAGCCCTAGCTTCGATTAACATTTAATTCGGGGCTATTTTCTCAAAAACCCTCGTTTGAGTTATAATTTAGGGTTAATTAATGATAAAAATCATAATTTCTCACATTAATTTAATTTTAGGGGCTTATTCACAGAAACACTTATCGTTCGCGTGTTCGATTTTTATTAGGTTCGGGGTTGAAACATAATTGTCACGTTCGTGTGATCAATTTCTTTAATGGAATTTTCTGGAATTAAAACCTAAATCTAATTTTAATTAAATTATTTATTTAATTTATTTGTCTACCAAATGTCCCCTCCCGAACTTCGGGCGCATCTTGATAAGTGTCGAGGTTGGGCAGGAAGAAGTCTTTTAATGCATTGTGAATTTAGTAAATAATGCATTTCTTTGAATCATTCTTGTCATGTAGTGATTAAATTCGGGCGATATCAAACTCAACCTCAATTTCATTTCTAGAAATTAATTCCATATCGTGGGAATTTGATTGTAGTGAACATGAATTTAAGTCATGCTGAGTATTTAATGAAGTCAGTTCTAATCTCATGTAGATTTAGAATTAACTCCATGCATTTTAGAATCATTCTTCCAATCTTTTAGGGATAAGAAAATTAATCCGGGATAGGTTTGACATCAACTTAAGTCATGTTTTAACTTTATGGATAATTGATTTTGACTTCCTGTGAGCCTAAAATTATTCCCACGTATTTTTTGAATTTTTCCGAATCATACAGGATTTTCGGGCATTTATTTGGATTTTATGCATAGCAGAGCAAGATTTTGTGTCAGTAAAAAGCGAGCCCTTGATGGCGCTGAGTGGTGGACTGAACCATCTAGGTAGGTGAGGTGTCATTTTTTTACTTTCATGGCAATAATTAGGCTTGGTTTGGTGGCCATTTATTAGGCTTTTGTCTTATTAAGGAAGCATTGTTCCGTTTAAGGTAATAAAGTGGATAAGGAAATGGCCCAGGAGCTTCCTGAATGTTGTGGAATTTTCGGGCACTCAGTCGGAAGGGTGATGGCGAAATTTGCACTATTTTTTCTATAAAACTTTGTTTTTTTTTGAAACTTTGTTTAACTTTTCTTATGAGGCCGTCATCTTTATTTCATATATTTCCACCCGTCTTTAATACATGCCAAGGGTAGCTTTACCAAAATTTGAAATGCTTGCCTTCTTTCTCTTGCTCTAATTTTTCGACAGCAATTAAAGAGAAGGATCAAGAATTTATCTTTTAATAGTTTTCTCATTTGTTCCGAGCTATTAACTTCGTGATTTGGTTTTAGTTTGTGGTAATTAATAACGACTTGACCTCGAGCTTCCTTCTTCAACTAAGCTTTCCTATCTTTGTCATTATTTGTTCATGATATAGGATATAGCTTAATGATGCCATAACTTGCTTCAATTTCATGTTTATTACTTGAAATCAATCATGAAATCAATCATCATGTATTTTTAATTTATTTGTAAAATTTCCGGCCATCTTGTTTGCACTTTGCAAATTTTTTTCCGCTTCGTTACTTATTGGATTTCCATGAAATTTATGTGAGTGATTTCCCTACGAATGTAGAGTATCCCAAATTTTCCCTGAATTTTTGAAAAATCGTAGGTAAGCTCCGTAATCTATGTTTTCACAATTGTGCCATTTTTTAGTAACTTGCATTAAAAGTGTGATTGCAGATGCTTTGCTTATCCGTTTGGAATGATCTACATATCAAATTAAAGGTATTGAAGAGGCCGAACTTTTTGCATTGGTCTCTTCAGGTAGGTCGACCGAGCAATCTCCAGATTCATTCGCAATCTGCTGCAGTGTAGTTTTCTGAAATTTCCGACATAGAATTTTGAAAATTCATAACTAATTGCTACTATCGAATTTAGTGATCAAGATCCCACTCGAGAAGGTATTTTGATTTTCTATCATTCGGTAGGCCCAAAAATTTGTGTTGGCCAGCTGTGCGAGAAATCCTTTAGGGGACAGTGGCATTTATTTTCTTCGAGGCTTGTTTTTGCCATATTGTTTGAACTTGAGGGACGTGGTTCGCCCTTGGATGTCTCCAATTCATGAAGTATCATACGAAGGTGTAATGTGTATATTGAAATACCTCTGTCCTTTTATTTATTTTATGGCTTTGATTTATTTGCATCAGTTTCGTGGTTAAATTTTAAGCGTCAGCATGTTCATCCCAATCCATTTCCCTTCTTCTTTGCTTTCTTAGCAGTCTTGAGTGAGCTTATGGGGAGTAGGACCTCAGCATTCACTCCTGTTGCTCATCTTGCTCATGAGCGCTACATGTTTATCACGTGAGCCACTTGCTTTGTGACCGTGAGCGGGGATAACTTTGTGTGAGTAGGATCTGACATTCGCTTGCTATGGTTGTCACTTGTTTTCGTGGGTGCATCAGGCCACTTCAGCGATGGTGAAGTCATCGTGGTAGAAGGACCTCATTGGTTCACTTTTGTAATTGTGTGCTCTTACATTGAAGTATGCATAGCACATTTGTACTCTTTGGTTCTGTCTGAACTTTCTAGTCTGAACAAGCTTAGTCTTAGATCATAGTATCCTTTTATCGTAGAGATGTTGTTCTCGGGGATCGCGTACTCTTGAGGGGTCGTGATCTAAGGCATGTTAATACTTAGGCAAATATTCACACTTCTAGATGGCGTGGCATTGTGTTTGGGATAAAGTACCATGGGGAGCCTTAGGGTCTGATTTGTTCGATACTTTAAAATTTCCTTTCACACTTGATATGTGGTGTATTCTTTTAAGGATTTTCCATCTCTTTATTCCTTGGTATATTTTATTGCTTTATGCTTCATCTTACCTTTGTGAGAATGCTTTATGACTGCCCGAGCATTGGATATGGGTAGGCTTGTGTGGTAGGATGTCCATGAAGCTTTAACAGCTTCTTACTGCAATGACTAAATGCTTTTTATTCATGTGTGGAGTTTGGATGCTTTACTTGGTAAGCGTATAGATCCATACATCCAGACAAGCGGATCTAGATCATGACTTCTGACTATTGGTTTAGATCCTCACAGATTCGCGTCTTTATGCGGGATATGATGTGAACTAGGTTGAGTGCGTGGATGAGGTGTAGCGCCTCGGCCCGGCCTGTAGGGTCGGTGTGTTAATAGATTTGATGGTGGCCTCCTGAAATACTCTGAGTCTTTCCATTGGCGTTTGTCTTTCAGCGTCTTCATTTTGAGAAGCTTTCAGGTGGGTCGCTTGTCCTAGAATTACCGGGTCAGCCTGGCAACATTAGAGTTCTTATGAGATGAGCTTCGAAAAGAAGATGCGTCTTGATGGTATGAGTAGTACCCGATCAAATCATATCAAAACATCACGCTGCCTTGTACAGCAGCATACAGCATTTTTCTTGTCGGGTAATGCATTGAAGTATGCCCGTTTGGTAGTATCCATTCCACGGGTCTACTTTCATAGCGACTACCGAGTCACGAAAGTTTGTTGCGTTACTTTGGTAATTACTGTCGGCCAGGAGGATCGGCGAGATCATCTTCTTGGCTATTCTTCTTGCTCATTTTTTTAACAGGCGGCCAAGTATGTGACTTGACGCCCAGTCCCAATTAGGGTTCTTGAATACGGTCGAATTCTGTCCCAAGGCGCTGACATAGTCTTATCTTAGGGTTGCGAAACACGTAAGGGTTTTAGCGGCGTAATCCACGAGGGTTGTTTGTTAATGTAGACTTTTGAGGTGCGGTGCTAAGGCGGTCGATGCGTGATCTCGGCAGAGAAAATGTATGCGGTCGGATGTTTCTCAAGGGCTATAGTAAGAGCCGTCTTGAGATGGTGCGGCGTAGCGAGAGCAATCTACGGTGCCTATTTGGTAGGTTAGCACAAAGTCTGAGAGGTTGGATAGTTTATACTCGTATTTAGGAGTTGTGGGCAGTTTATCCTCATGCTTAGGAGGTGTGGGCAGTTTATCCTCATGCTCAGGAGGGTATTCGAGCGTTTCTTAGAAGCGTCGAGACTTTGGGTTTTGATCGCATGTGCGTCTTACCCTTGTTTTGATAGTCTCGTGCTGAGCTTGAAGTCTCGGCAATGATTGCTTTCATGAAGATGGGATCTTTGTTGTTTCCACATATTTAGGCATCGTCCTTGAGGGAGGATATTAAATACTATAATGTTTAGCATGGGCGTATTTGTACACCGGATCGTACCACGCCGTTTGAAGAACACAAATCAGAATATCACTACTTGGTTTGTCGGGTAGAGTAGTCTGTAGCTTTGTCTATAAGCATGGCGGTTGACCTGGCTCATAGTTCGTCTGAGGCGATTAGTGTACAGACATGTATCTCGAGACTCATATATTAAGTGCCAGGTCTTGTGTCCACTCTTATTTGATATGCCTTTGTGGGTAGGTAGACATAAATTTTGTCTTAAATCCAATTCCCGTGGATAAGGGCTTTACGTACCGTTAAAAGTGAGGAAAGTAGCCACTATCTGATATTCTATCGAATTATTAAGTCTGACCCTTCGGCGAGTCTTGTTGATCTTAAATGTTCGAGGCTGACGTTGGGTGGGAAGTCGTTCCATGCGTCCCCATTTGTGGATATGCTACAGGATCATCCCAAGTCTTTGTAGCAGAGCTTTGTCGAATTCACGTTTAATTTGGTCGTTTACTGGTATTCCCGTATAGTTTGCTCGTGGACGTGAAGTTAGACTTACAGCTCTGCCTCTACATGGAATACCGGAGTGTCCGGTGTCGTCTTTAGTCAGCCTTATTTAAATACCTGTCTCTGGGTCGCTTTGTGGGTGATATGCGGGAGGTTGGCCATGAACTTTTTCTTCATTCTTTCGAGGATGAGGACATGATGTGCTTGTCCAGAGCTAGAGGTCTGTCATTTGTCATTCGTCTTGCTAGCCACATGTTAAACGTAAGTGACTTTTGTACTCCCTCTTTATGTCCTTTAATAGGGTTGAGGTTGGCTTTCAGTCAATGGGAAAATGACTTCTTTTAGTTGAGTTCTTTTCATGACTGCTTTCCTTGCGGCTTGTCGAAGCAATCTCATTGGATGGGGTAATGGCTTTTGTTCTTGTCCCCAGGTCTCGAAAAGGCGACTTTCGTTTATTAAATCTTTTACGTCTTCGTTAGAACATTCTTGTACCCACCAGATATGTGGCAATTATTCCTCTTGATTAGGACCGCTTAGGGGTTTGGGGACTATATCAGAGTCCAGTCAAAGGGCTTGCTTGGTGCCCTTACGTTGCAATATTTGCTTTTCATTTAAGCGGTGTACTTTGTGCGGTAACCTACGTCGCGGTCTCTGGTTTTCCTTCTTTGGGGTCATTATCCGGCGCGACGAAAGTTCATAAGCTTTCGGTCCACGTGGTTCATCTTTCGGCTTTTCATCCATTTAGTTGGTAACGCAGAAACCTTTCAAAGGTGTCGAAGCTACCTTTTCGAATTTGGGTCGATGAGTATAGTGAGCCACCCACAATGCTTTTGTGAGTTCATGGTCACTGGAAGGATCGAGGGGTTTGACTCGGGACATTTTTAGGCTTGCTTTTGGGACTTAGTGGCCTTTTACGATAGTCTTTGGCTTACTGCAATTGTGATTAACTTCAGCGCAAAGGTTTTCATCGGCCTTAATCGTTCTTTACGTCGGCTTTTGCGTGCGGTGATGTAGGGTTGAGGGAGCAGCATTACTACGCGGATCCGAGGTCATCGATATCCATTGTATGTGACTTCGGCATCGTCGCGTGGAACCGTAAGGAGTAATCTCGATTCCTTTATTATCAAGTGAATGGCTACTTCCCTGGGCTCTTGATTGGATATTCCCCGAGTTTCAATCTTTGGAGTGGTAGGATGTTGGTGAACCTCCGTCATCAACATCCGACTAATCTTTCTTTCGCGTATATATCCGGGCAACGTAGAGGTCGGTTGTGATCGGCGTCCGCTTGAGGTAAGTCTCGTCGTGAAGGTGGCTTGACCCAGTTTGGGGATTACTTTCGAGGCTTTCTTTGAGGCGCCTCTTGAAGTGCCTGCCGTGGCTCGGTCTTCTTACATCTCGGTGCATCACATTAGCGTGGTGGTCGGGAGTCGCTTAGATGTCTGCCCATTGGTTTTCGGTTTTCTAGGCTGTAACCCGAGAGTCGTGCAGTACGCCCGGCACCGATTGGGTCGGGATGGTATGAGAGTGGTGTGGTTAGGTGAGACTTTGTCTCATCCAGTAGTGCCCTGTCAATTTGGGTCCAATCATCTTCTCTTTGAATATGAAGTCTTACATGGGATGACCCGGTGCTAATAATGCTTGCGGTAATCCTTTTGAGGCTTGTTCTTTCCCTCGAGTGTTTAGGTTCGGGTAGCTGTGAGTTTTGCACTTTAGATTCTTGAGCGTCGAATGTCAAAAGTCAAAGAATGGGTATTCCTTGGCTGCGTTTCTTCTAGTGAGACCCGTTTCTTACTTGAAATTCGAGACCTCCTACGTTCTTTTTAGTTTTGAAGGAAAACTTGGTTGACTTGAGAGTCATGCAATGTAGATTCCTTAACTTCTCGGTTCACAGAGCCGTGCTTGAGGTAACGACCTCGTATTTTGCTACGGAAGGTCTTTGAGCCGGTCGATCCTTTGTTGGAAATCAATGAAAAGGGTGATTCCCTTTATTATGCTCGTTCTTGAAATTATGCCTCCCGATTCCTACTTCACGGGGTTGGTTAAATGTCGTTCTTAGAACTTAGTGTTAGCTGGTAATTGTATATTACTAGTGTGGGTTACCATGATAATTTAAGAGGTCATGGCGATTGCTAGATCTTACTTGTGTCGTTATAATAATGGTGGTCAATTATTATTATTATACAATTTACTATTATCGAGCTAGAAGATTAGCATCTGAGTGATATTAGAGATTATATTTAAATGCGTGAAATTAAAGAGGCTTTGTAAATTGAGATGTATCTCTCTCAGCGTATATATTGTCAAATATATATATTGATGAACATCAATTGGTTAAAAACTATGAAGTTTAATCGATTCATGATTGAAATTGATGAATAACGATGGATTATTCGATAGTGACTTAGTTAGTATTTTAATTGAGAGCATTAAGTTAATTAAAATAGAACAACTCACTAGTGACTCATTATTTGATTAGAAGCATAACGATACGATTAAGTTAACGAGTTGCTTAACGGGTAAAGTGTGTAAATGGTATTTAAAGAAAAACTGATAGTTTTCATATGATGAAATCAAAACCGCCTCTGCTACTAGGCTTGAGTCCCAATCTCCTTTGGAAGGTTTTCTCTTCCATTTGTTCTCAATGACTCTAGCAAGTTCAGAGTTCGAATTCGATTCCTCACCAGTGTATCTGATTTAGGACATCACTTTTGGTGTCGAACCAGCGATTGGAGAGGCTTTGCGAGGATTCGCGAGAGCATTGGCTTGAGGAAGTTTATTCGTCATCTTGGATTTAACGATGTAAAGAACTCTTTTTATTCATATTGCATATTATGTATTTTAGATTAATATATGTCATTTTGAGGATCCGAATGTGTGAATTTAGTATTTTATCCTGATTAAAATTCATCTTGGTCCCAGCAGCATACCATTTATTTGCGGTATGGTTAGCTCCATATCATGGATTACGGTTTGACTTCTACTTGAATGTCTTGTGATATACCCTACGGAGATGTATTGGAAGTCGGTCATTACTTTATGTCTGCTTGTCTGTTAACGTTTCCGACGGCGTATCTTTCACATTAAAGCGCAGACCTACATCTTACATCGTGTTGGCCGTTAAATTTCGGGTCTTTGAGAAGCCATTGTAATTAAGCATTCCGGTGTGTCCAAGCATTGATGGTGGCGGCTACAGTTCGGTATACCACTCGATGCATTGCCTTTGGTGATCGTCTGGCTTGTTTGACCATGATCCAGAGTGTGTCCCAGCGTTATACGTCTCCCGTAAAAGTGGTATGTCTTTGGCTTGGGATTTACCGCTCCGTCAAATTGTTGGAATTTTTGGGGTTGATAGTGGGTAGGGTATTCTCGGTACATCTTTGGAGTGTAAGGGCTTGACATAGGAGTATGAGGGGGCGACCTACCGTCTTGATTGTCTTTATTGCTCTAGTACAAACTCCGCCGGTTGTCTTTGCGAAATGGTTCCGTCAATTTGAGACAAGCGGTGTGTTAGCCTTTGTTGTTGCGCTTTGAGGTATGCTTTCGAGGGCTTGTTGTGGAGAGGCGTTTGGAGTGTCTCTAGCGTAAAACCGATTAAGGGAGTAGGCGCCTCTGGGGCTTTCGGTTCCACCAGAATTTGGCTTACTGTTTGCCTGGCCGGCTTCGTGATCATTACGCTTCATTGGTGGGATACTAGGAAGTCGTCTGGCGTTCTTCTTTAGCAGTCCTCGATCACTTTTGTGAGGAAGCGACTACTTCTCTTACAGGATCATAACTCTGCGTTATTCTTGACACGTAGGAGCTAGTAGAATCGATTGGGACTCTGCATGAGTGGAATTTGGGTGTAGTGCGCCCGGCCAGCGCGCGGGTCGATGCGTTATTGGATTTGATGGATGGCCTCACGAGCAGCGCTTAGGTACCGTTTTTGTTCTGTTCGCGTGCTCGCTGAAAAGCTTTTCGATGGGTCGCCCGTCCAGAAATTATCAGGGTCAGCTTGTTTTAACATTGGAGTTCTTATAGAAATGAGCTTCGAGAAAGATGCATCTTGGTGATATGAGTAGTACCCGATGAATCTTATCAAACATATCCTGCGCCTTGTAGCACGTACATACACATTTTTGCGGTCGGGTGTCTGACACCACGGCTTAAATACTCAGCGTCCTCGTTGAGCCGCAACTAGCGTCGGGACCGTACTATCCGTGTGAGATTCTAGAGGTAGCTCACTGCGGCCTCGAGGTGTCCTTTGACTTTTTCTTGGCATGGCGAGCTTAGTTCCATGATTCGGGACAAAACAACACGTCTGTCCCCATATCTAGATCTGGCCTTGTAGAGATTGATGCGTTATTAGTTTGATGGTGGCACCGCGAGCCGCGCGGTCGACACGTTTTTGTCTCATTCGCGTGCTCGAGAAACTTCAGGTGGGTCATACGTCACGAAATTATCGCGGAGTGGCAACGCGTTGGAGTTCTTATGAGATGAGAACTTCAGAAAGAAGATGCGTCTTTGGTGATATAGTACCAATCAAATCTTATCAAGCCATATCGCGCACCACACACGCTTTTACACATACACATTTTTCTGGGTCGGGTATTACGTAGCAGAACGCGGTGAATGAGAGATAAACTGACTACGGTTGGGTAGGCTCACAGGCACCAGGGTATTGAGTACAAACTTGTTCTTGCCCGAGGACATGACATTACGGGCAATTTCGGTGCTGAGGTTTGCACTTTATGGTAGTTACCCGTGTAGGCACAAAATACGGCAATATTTTTTGCCTTAGGGGATCACCAAATCGGTGTTTATGTTTGGAGACGTCTTTGAGTAAGTAATGACGAAGAGTAGAGATAGTACCAGGAGTGCAGATTTGTAAGCTAACTAGAAGATTTTATTTATAAATACTTGATACAATAAAACCCCTTTGGGGAAATCTATCTAGGTACAAAGAAAATTTATCAAACCATAAAAGGTCCATTATCATTTCTGATGGCTATAAAAGCGAGAGCTTTTTTAGTAGCAGAGATCTTTGGACTTGATTTGATGTAGTCTTGGACTTGATTTAGACTTGGAAGTCTTGGATTTGGGCGCCTATTTGGGGCTGGATTTGTGTTTGATTTGTGCCTGGACCGTTGTATGATCCTGAGCTGGATTTGGATTTGTGCTTAGACCGTTGTATGATCTTAAAATTTAGATATGATTTGTGTCTGATTTGGATGTGAAATTTGGATAGAATGCGGATACATGTGATACAGGCGGATAGAAGACTTAGTCGTGGACTTGGTCTATGACTTGGATATGGTCAAATGGAAAACATGACGTATACACGTGTGCACAATGCGGACTTGATCTTGGTCTCAGACTTGGAGTAGGTAGGACTTAGACTTGACTTGGATATGTGTGAGAGGGCGCCTAGAACGTCGTATTCTTCAGGTAAGTCGGGTTCTTAGCGACTTATTCTGTCTTGGGTGCTATTGCATCGAAGGATGCCCAGCAACTTACTCCTTGATTCCCAGACAATTAGACATGAAATTTATGTAGCATATATCCGTACATGATTTACTACGGGGGCTTTTGAAGCTTAAATCTTGTAGTTTATTTAATTTATAAGATACGGTGTCCAGTTAAATCAAATTTTAGTGCTTGATCACGAAATTCTGCGTTTATGTAGAAATTCAACTTGTCACAATTGGCTATTTGTTCGATATTGAAAGATTTTTGTGTTAACCGCTCGATTCTACCAGTATGGAACCTTTTTGGTTTATAGAATTCGAAGATTACAACATTTTTGATGATTTTCTCCCCAATAAAGTAACCAATCTTGAGAGGTTTTACATGAAGAAATCGCTTGAGTTGTTCTTGTACTGGAGTGTTTTGTTGTATTTTTTATTGTATTCAGGGATGGAATTTTTATTAAATAATAAGGGGGTATTTATAGAACTGAATTTCTCTTCGATTGGGTGATCCGTAATCACACGGATTTTGATCTTACTTAGTTGAATTTGAAGCCCAGTCACGGTAGATTACATGCATTTCTTTGTCCACACTCAGTATATGGGGCGCCTATTATGAAAAATCGAAAACTTCGGTTCTTTTTAGGTGTAGCGTTCGTATTAGTACATTTCTTTAGAGTCTTTATCTTAAACTTAGTTAACTTTTCTAGAGTGTTTATTTGCGCTCGAGAAGGCACGGAACTCCATTCGGGCCAAATAGCCGATTTTATTGTCGTAAATGTGGGGATTTTGAGCCACCCAACTTGAATTGACATTTAATTCGGGTATTTTAGGAAAGCACTTAAATGCAGGTTAAATTTAGGGTTTAAGTAATGATAAAAACCCCAATTCGACTTTAATTTAATTTTAAGAACTAATTCAGAAGCCTTATCATTTACTTGCATTAGATTTGTATTAGGGTTTAGGTTGAAAGCACAATTGTAGTGAGTCGTGTCAATTTTTTTTAATGATTTCATAGATTAAAATAAATCGAATTTTAATTAAATTATTTATTTAATTTAGACTGTCTACAAATATCTCCATAAAAAATCAACACAAAAAGAAATTAACACATATGATCCGAGGTCTTTTTATATCATCATGATATGCAATGTATTTGGAAAAATTGTATTATATGTACTCCGTTATTAAAAAGAGAAGAGAGACTTTAAAAGGCCAAGTGATCCGTGTACATGTCGTATACGTACAAGCTAGTATTATTATCGATGTTTGCCTCAAGGAAAAACCAACATATTGGCTTGGGGATGTGGATAGGGGAGAGATAATAAAGGTTATAGTATTACCTTCCACCAGCCTATATTTGAGTTGTATGTATATATAGCCATATAGGGTTTGGTTTGGTAGTTCACCTTTGTTACTAAGCCACAATTATATGATAACAACCCCATAACATAATCGAAAGACTTAGAAGACAAAAAATGAATCAAATACGTAATACTTCCTCCCTCCATTGAATGAAGATTATCTATTTTATCTTTTTAAATTCCCAAGATTAACTTTTTATATATTTTTTAATAAGTATGTCAACTTTTAATAATGCTTATACATTTAGTACATTGATCATCTAGTTTAATTTTACTTTTCTGATAGTTGTTGTTTATAATTTTAATATATATTTTACAATTAAAATATAATTTTTATATTTTGATATGAACACTTATAATTTGATATGGTTTTTAAATCAGCAATAAAAGCAATTTTAAATACAAATAATCATCTATTTTGAAACGAAGGGAGTATTCAAATGTTCTCTTAGATTTTGAGAAAATCAACACTACACACTCGTCATAAAAAAGGTTAAACCCTCAATGCAGAGCACCACAGCTAAATGCATTGAGTTACGCGTATTAAGAGGTAAATCGCGGGATATCACCAGCCAGTAATATGCGTAGTTACCATGCATGCAGCTAAATACGGGGACAAGGGAAAATTGACACATGAAAACCGAATCTGCTGATAGCCTCTGGCTCTATACGCATTGAGATATGCCGAGGGCAACACTAAACACTCTTTATTTATTTTTATTTTTAGGTAAAAAAAGGTATATGTACCAAAAAAAATTCGTAAATCTGATAGCGAGGCATCTGAGATGAAAAGATTTGAATCACAAGCTATGCCATACATCGGAGTACAAAATCAAAAATCATCATAAAACATCAATCTAGTCCTATGAACTAGTAATACATCAAACTAAAATATCCTATAGCTCGAAAGAACTAAGAATACATCGCTTAGCTCATATTAGCTAATAATCCATCAAAACCATACTCGAAAGGATGGCAACATCAACATCCCGGGGATGTAGTAATAATCACAGAATCATCTCAAGAAACTTGATCAAAGAAGACCGAAATAGCCACCAAGAAATAGCCAACATAAAGTTGCTAAAAATTGCACAAATGCAACAAACGACACCCTAATTCGATAGTAAGTCAAATAAAATTGGGGTAAAAATCATGCAAGGACCCACAAATGAATTAGCCATTTTGAATTAGCCAAAACCTCGCTTGATCCAAGTACAAGACACAAAAACCCACCTGAAGCAAGGTCCTAAAGCATCAAATCGCCCAGAATTCCCTCGGGCCAAGTTGCGCCCAGGCCTCCCAAACGCACCAAGTCGCGGTCTCGCACTGGCCCAAGCACACCCAGGCGCATGCACGCGCACTCACTCAGAAGCCACATGCATAAGCCACACTCATACACGCCTCCCACAAGCATGACACACCCTCCACACTCATGCACACGTCTGCCACACTTCTAGCATATTCCAAAGCATATGCCAAAGCATCTAGCATATTCCTTGGCATCTCAAAATATGCCAAAACATCTTTTTAGCATCTAGAATATTCCTTAGCATATGCCATGGCATCGGCGGAGTTATCAACGTCGGGTTTACAACGGACAGGGGCGGTTTTCGGCGGAACTGATCGAAATGGAGTTTCTGGCTCGGCGACCGTTTCCGGCCAAATTTTCAACTATCCTAGACCAAAAAAAGGTGAATTTCGGCCAAAATCATCACTTTTTCCGGAAAACATAAAAAAGAAAGCCTCAAAACACCAATTTCACGTCTAACAACATCAAATTTGACAAAAAACAGACCCATTTCCCTTGAAGCAAACCTCAATCAGCCTAAAACCCATCATTCCGTGAACAAAAATCCATCATTCTTAGCCAAACAGTAGCGGTTTCCGGCGGTTTCCGGCGGTTTCTAGGCTATTTCCGGCATATCAATCGCGAAATGGTGGTTTCCGGCTCCGGCGACCATTTCCGGCTAGTTTCTGACCAAATTTTCAACTATGTTAAACCAAAAAGCATTCAGCCAAATCATACTTTTCTGAAAAACATCAAAAAGAAAGCACGAAATCACCAATTTCTCGCCTAACAACATCCAATTTGACAAAAAACGGACCCATTTCCCTTGAAGCAACCCTCAATCTGCCAAATCTCCAAGGAAATACTATGTCTTGAGCCATTCTTGTTCGAAATAAATCTCATATACTCTTGAAGGAAGAGACTCTCATAGAAGAGGGGAGGAAGAGATGTGTAAACCCTCATAAGAGATTTAAACACCTCCTAAGAAGACCACCATACAACAAAAAATCATAAACAGTCCGAAAATCAAATCTTGAACCCTTACTCACCATCCACCTCCATTAATTCCTAAGAATTGATGAAGATGGACGGTAGGGAATCACCATAGAGTGAGGCGCCTAGAGAAGTCTCTTGGGAGAGAATTTGCTAGGGAGAGAATTCTCTCTAACCACACTACTGATAGCTCTTTCCTTCATGAGTTCATGGGATGAGGAAATATATATAAGATGACATTTTGTTCTATGAAATGTCGCATCCCCTCCGGTTATTGGCATATAGTTACAACATAATGTTTTGTTCTTTAAAATGACCCTAATTCGATAGACAATTTAATTCATCTTGAGAAATCATCGACACTTTTAATGTGTTATCATGCTTCCAGTTAATAACAAAATATTCCATCCCAAACTTAAATAAGATGAAATTATAGTCAAGGTGGAATATTTTTATAACGCTAAATCAAACCTGCCACTTAAATTGAAGTGGAGGTAGTATTGAGATTGAGGCAATATGTGTGCGTCATCCTTCTTGTCTCTCAAATCTGAGTTAAACTAAAGATCAAATCGACATATTAACATGTTGGACATGGCCATGAAGTATACTCATTCATAGAGTGGCCAAAAAATTTAATCCCTTTTGAACAGGGAGGAAAAATGGTATCTTGTGTATCAGCATCATCACACACTGATCCTTCTTGCTCGATGTCATTTTACTCACTAAACTGACCAAACGTTGGGCTATTTCTGACCATCATTTTCATTGCTGCCCTCTGATTCAAAATTCCGAAATCATCCTCAAAGCTATACCTCATCCATAGTGCCGCCGATCTTGCTTTCTCCCCCGTTGGACTGATTAACTCCAGTATCTCATCGGGATTTTCAAATCCGATTGTCTAATTGTTGTTCCACTATTTCGTTAATCAAATCGATCCGGGACTGTGTTAGGCTGATTGTTTTCCAAGTTTTGTTGGTTGTCCTGATTTCCTTCCTCTTCTTGATTTATCATCATGAAGTTCAGTTTCTGCCTCAACTCTTAAGCATCTATCTGTCTCCACTTGGTGCATCATCACTTGCTCCCATGATATCAAAACCTCCTTGTTCAACCAACTCACATGTTTGTTTGACAAGAAGAATACCTCCAGAGATTGTCAAATGAAGATTGTTTCTATGATAAGAAGCATACCCGCCACCAAAAATCAACATTAATACTTAACAGGTGAGTTCCCAAGACAATGATGCAGGACTATCAAACAAGTACAAGTTTCGATCCCAAGAACTACAAAATCTGAATGTCCTTAATCAAATTCCAAATAAATCTGACAAATCGACTGATCAGAAGTGGAAAGAGCGAATTAAGAGGCCGTTTACTACCAAGAGAGGTTTATTGCTAGGAAAGATCGATAGAGAGAATTCACATTCACATTTCTCTAGCAATTTTGACTAGGCCGTATCAACCTCGGATCTAATTTGAATGAACAACATTATAGTATAGTTCTCAAATGAATGGGGCAAAATTGATCATTTGAGAAGTAACAGAGGGATATTAATCGACCAGCTCGACAGATAAAATTACCTTTATAATTCTATTCCTATAATAAAGAAACAATTCATCAGTGATTGTTTTTCAACAATATACCTCATAACCTAAATTGAACATTTATCATGCACGAGGGAAGACATCATTTGGGTCCTTTTCTACAGAATTCGGCTTTCAAGTGATCTTCTAATTTTTGGAATAACAATGGAAATGCCCCTGCAATTGAAAAGCCAAAGACAGCTGCTCTTAGCACTTCACTAAGAAATTCAGTTAGAAGTGTTACTGCTTACATCCATTTAACACCTTCAAGCAAGCACATGTGAAAACCCTATCATAATGTGTTGTTATGTTTTTTTTTTTTGGTTATTTACATAGGTCAGTAAATCGAAAATCAACAACAAAATAAGGCTGGAAACACTACTTCAACAAAAAGTAGACATCCTTAAAAACAAAAATAAAAAAGAAATTTATGTTTTGGAAAAACAGTACAATTCGCCAAGAGAAAAAAAAAACATAAAAAATTTAAAATAAACCAAACTCATGTTTAATTTACTATCAGAAAATAGATGACGTGTTTTATCTTTCTTTTTTCTCTTCAGTTAAACAAAATAAGCAACGGAAAGTACTACAATCATATTTTCCTTAAGCAAGTTCATTTTGAGTTAAATGGAGTAACATAATAAAGAACTCGATTAGACCTCAGTTCATCCATCTAGTGAATGTTATTCATGGTATAACCACAAACAATTTATCAAAAACATTTTACAAGAATGATGAAAATACTTGGTTACAGGAATGAAGAGGGACCTGATAATGCACATTCTCTCTGCTGCAATGATCCCTTCACCAAAAGTGTCCCTGGTATTTGCTGAAAGACCTAGTACAATAGCAATCATGTATAAGATCCAATGCTAAGGGAGTCGCATTAAGAAACTAGTGAGGGACGGATAATTACAGAAATACGAAGGCGAAGCAAACTTTCTTGATGTTCAGAGTCGTTTGATGACTCCAATTCGCCTTTCCATACTGCTAATCCATTTTCATTTTGTGCCTCAGACCTGAGCAACGCATCACAGTGACCACTAGCTGCAATTATCTATACAGAAAAAGTGATCCAGTGAACAAAGGGATTCAGCACATTCATGAAAAAAATCAAAACTAGATGAGGTACTAGAAGATCTTGAACGTACATCAAGGTGAAAAGAGTTGACATCCAGTTTACAAGATGCAGAGCAACTACAGAAAAAGGAATTTGCTGACTGCAACACATTAATGGCACCATGTTGGCGTTCTAGACCCTGCATGATCAGTGAAGGCGTTAGATTAACCAACCATGATATCATGGACATGAACAAATGTCAGCGTTCTATATAAATTTCATGTTCTGTCAACTATGCCTTGCAGAACTTACATAATAAACAGTAATTCATGTAGATCAGTTACAGCAAAACCTGTGGAAATACTAAATGACTAACGGAATGGCTGTGCTAAGACTTACCGGAAATGAAAACAAGAAATTGACATGAGTAAAAAAGATATAATAAAATTTAATAATCTGAAGGAAAAAAAACTTCAGAAAGATTGAATGAAAGAAAGAATCGGAAAAAACAAAATCTCCACCAAACTACAAAGAAATTTGAGTGTAAGTGTTACTAATAAATATGATCCTCTTGAGTCAAGAATATGGTTGGTACAATGTTTTCAGAATGAGGCAGAATAATATGTAATTGGAATTATTTGTTGAATATGCCAGGATACAGAGTTGGACAATGAGAAATCTACTTAAATTGATAGATTATCTTAAATCCATGACATGATTCTGAAAGAACTGCACATGTCTCAGTTTGGGCTATCACAAACATAAACCTGAACATTTATATAGCGATTGAGGGAGGAACAATATATTTGTAATAAGTATCCACTTGAAAGAGCAAACAGGAAATAAGTTGGAGTTGCAGACAGTTGTACGACAAATTTCTCACTACCCTCGAAAATATAATACATCTAACCTAAAAAGCTGTTCAATCTGTAACAACAGATAGAGGCATCAACAAATCATCACGGTTTCAAGGAACTCTAGAGACAATCTCAAACCGGCTCGAAGTAGACACAACAATATCTGAAAGCAACACATTATCACAGAGAGAGAAATTACAGCTGGACCTCAAGAGAAAAATTGAGGCTCGTCTTTTCAACCATGTTAAATGGAACACTGTTCCTTTTAGGAGGTATAAATGACCAAGCAAGTCCCCAACGACTGGTCCGACCCTGCACAAATTCTGTTGTCTTCACTATTGTGACACCAAAACCCCAAAGCTTGGCAATCAGGTATTTTAGATTTGCTTTTCTTCCAACCATTGAAGTGTACCACCTAAAGACATGGATGATGAGCAAAAAAGGAGGGACGAAAAGAATTGGTTCAAAGAAAATAGAATCCATTACAATACCGGAAAGATTGTTTCAACTGAACACTGTCTTCGATTATCCGAGTGATAAAAGCTTGTTCTCCGCCAGGACAAACCATCTCATTTGGTGTTCCACCACAAGCAGTCTTAGGATTCAATCCTGCTTCATCGATCGTCTCGAAGAATGGTGGATTACACATACAAAAATCGAATCTCTCCCCTTCCTTGACAACACCAAGGAGAATTGGTGGCCCATGATAACTCTTCGCAGAAGATTCCAGTTCAATTGAAGCTGGTTCAGACTGCATGTGGAAAGAATCTAGGTTTCCTGAAACGATCTCTCTTCTAAAGTCACTCTTCTCCCCGTTACCAGATTCAGATTTATGTTTCGCCTCTTCAAAATGAACTCTTCGAATTTCAATCAACTCAGAAATGTGTGGATTACTCTTGACATTTTTCTCAGAACACTCTAGCGCAACATCTGTAACATCTGTTGATAAAAAAACAATTTATATCATGACAATGCACATACTGCAAGGGAAGGCAGTAGAATCGTCCACACCTGAACCAACAAACGTCCAACCAAGAAGAGATGCTCCAAGAAGAGGGTATATACAATTCGCCCCAGTACCAATATCAAAACCCTTGACATGGACCTCACGACCAATAACCGGGATAATATCAGATGCAAGAAGATCTTCAATCCAGTGGATGTAATTTGATCTGTTGGGAACTGTAGGGCAAAGCTGCCCATCCGGAATCCACCTATACCATCCATGTTAAAATCCATTACCATTTATCTGAATAACCAAAATTAACTACCACCCCACTAAAAGTTTAAGCTTTACTATGCAGCAGGATGCTACTATTAAATTGAAATACAGGATACAATCCAGCGATTCTATGCTAATACGAATGATACAACAACCCTAATACACGGTGAGCTTGATTTTGAAGCATAATTAAGAAAAATACCAATTGAGGGCATGATGATGGAGGAGCAAGACCCTGGTAAGCTCACGGGTAGCATTGAAATCGGTCCAATCAATCCTAGGTCGACCATCACTGGAATACAACACATACGGCTGGAATGATGGATAGAGAGAACCTAATTTATCAAAATCAGGCGGGTTTTCTGAGTACTTGTTCTTCGGGTGAATGCTTCGCTTTTCCAACCCTCTCTTCCTCTTCTTCTTACTCGGCATTGCTTCACAACTGACTATTCTCTATCAAGGTAGTATCTTTTTTTACTCAAATAAGTCTCTATAAGATCAAATTTAATCAATTTCCACAATTCTTTAAATTTATTAATGCATTTTAATCAATCATATTAGCATATTAGAACTTAACATCCTATTATATTGCTCAAACCAAACATTTTCTTTTTGTAACAGACGCAGCCGCTCTTGATGAGAGAGGGTAATAACGCCAATCGTCGAACTTGGATTAAATCATGGTAAGTAAAGGTGTGACGAGGCTCAAATAAAAATGTTGGTAGGGATGACTGCATGTCTTGCGATCCTTGTTCCTTTCTTCATGGCTGCTCCAACCGTCGTAGAAACTACTTATATATGTATAATATTTCAAAAGAAATTTCTTTTGTAAACAACCATTTGAGCTATCAAATTGATTTCTCATAAACAATAAATTAGTCATTTAAATATAAATTGATTTCTGGTAAATATCCAATAGCAAATGAATAATACTCCCTTTATTTCAAAATATTGTCTAATTTTCAATTTTATTGTTTAACATTTAAGTATAAATTGGTTTTCTTGGTAAATTTGTACATGTATATTTTTGACTTTTTTTCATATAGCCCCCTGAACTATCACCAACATTTCAAATTACTTTGAACTTTTGACATTTTAAATCACCCACAGATTATCTCAATATTTTAAATCCTTTGATCAATTCATTATGCTGGTTGCTTGATGAAGCGTCTTTTCTTCATTAAACAAAACAATTTACCACTTTGAAGATATTTTTGTGAACTATTTGATGCACGCTGGTTTGGAATTTCCAACCCCAGCTAGCACGTCATAAATTGGCACTGATCGCCTCCAAAATAAAAATTCAAACTTCGAGACTAAATTTCTACAGAAAATTTAAATCAGTAGGAAACAAGCGAGATCGAAGTCGAAAGAAGAAGTTGTGAACCATTAATCTTCGAATGAGTAGAGTAAGTTGTGAAGTTTGATTTTATGTTATTATATTGCTTTTGGAGTTTAGATTGTGTAAAAAAAAATTCCATACAGTTTATGTGATAAGATAAGTTCTTTTGCCCGTTTTCTTTATAGAAAAATATAGGGGTTTGTTTGGAGATAATGGTGATAGTTATAATCATTTGGAGAGAGCTTGTGATTTGAATAACAATGGTGATTTAAATGAAAATAATGAGTGAGTGGTTATGATGATTTGGAGAGAACTTGTGATTTGGAGGGATAATGGTGGTGGAGTCGATGATTGGAGACAAGTTGTTTTTTATGGAAACGAAGATGAGGATGTTGATGCATGAATCTTTACTAAACGATGACACGTATTTACTCAAATGAAGATCAAGTACTAGAAGAGTTTGGGTCACATTTTGCAGGAGATTCAATGACCACGACTTCGGGATAATGGATCAGCCCAGAGTTAAGTGAAAATGAAGAAGAGTGCAGCAGTAAGCCAAGCTCAGGTGCATTTAATAGAATTGTCCACCTCGAGAGACACTCGTTACACGCGGGATGGTGCCGTATTAACTCACGAGTTCAAAGCCCATGTACTTTCATAAGAATGACAAATGGAATTCTGAAGTAAAATTAATGGGTGTCGAGAAGGCTGCCAACTTCACTATTTGGTGTTCTCGAGTAGGGAAGACAAATGATTTAGCTTGATAAAAACTATTTGTTGATCATCGTATCGCGGGGATACAAAGGAACAAATGGTGACAACCAAATATCTTGCACATAAGTATGTGAACAAAATACAGAGGATCACAAAGCTGTCGGTTAGGGCTTTTTCATAAATACTGAACTATCTGACATTCAAATTGCCCCTGAACTTTCCGCAGTAGGCTGTGATCTGTGGTGGTCTTACATATAACTATGAGGACACCTTTAAGAAGTGCGGTTCCGTATGCCGACACCTTTCCGACTAATGCGTTGTAGCGTGTATTAAATGTATTCTTCTTTGATTTAATGCTTGTGTATTGAAGATTACCTCTTTTTGAATGATGGAAATCATTGGAATATTTTGTAAAACTGTGGAAGGTTACCTCTTTTCAATTTAAAATATTATGTGACACTATTATGTTTTGTATTGAGAATATTATGTTTTGTTTAATGAAGAAAAGTGGTATGATCATTGCTGAACATGCATAATAATTGACCAGGGGGTGACTTGAAATATTGAGATAGTTCAAGGGGTGATTTGAAATGTTGAAAAGTTCAGGGGGTAATTTGAAATGTTGGTGATAGTTTAGGGGGCTTTATGAAAAAAAGCCTATATTTTTTATTCATATCAAAATTAGTAGTATATCAATTAATTTGCCATGAGTATTGTAAAGGAACATTACTGAAAATCGGAAAGGGTGGCAAACCGATGCAGTTTTAGTATTTAATTGAGGTGGCCTTACATGCTAGTTTCAATGCACTTTCGGTTAAATTTCGATTTTACTAATTTTTTAATGGCAAATTCGAAAAAGCACTATCGCTTATCTTATGATCATGCGTTTCTTTATAAACGCATTTGAATAATAAAATGATATGAAATTACTATTTTAACTCACATTTGTAAATAGGAAGGTGATTGAGGAAGTTTCATTTAGTGCAAAATAGTCATTTCCTACTTACTTTTGACTATTTGGGTGTGCTTATAATCATTCTATCTTCACAATCTGAGAATTCTGAATACGAGACACCATGAAATAGTTTTTTTTTTATGAAAATACTATTTCGGTTCTCTGACTAATACGTAATTGAAAGTATATTAAAGACAAAATAGTTATTTTACTCCTAAAAAATACTACTATGTATGTATAGTGTTCTCCCTAACTTTTAAGCTGCAAAATGATCATTTTGCCCTTTATTACAACTTTCCCAATTACTACACTTAATAATAGAGGCCGGGCCAAAATTGTTCTTCCACTCTTAAAAACACTATTTGATGTTGCAAATAACAACTTAACAAGTTCGGATTGCACTACTTACACATTCAAACAATAACGTTATTTGGACTAAAATGATTATTTTATCTGAGTAAAACTAAATGTCAATAAGTACCTTTGCTTGGGTGGCAAATATGGTCACTTGAAATTCGGTTACCCACAGCGTAGTGTGGAAGCGAGCTAGAGTCGAGCTTGGATATTGGAGTACCCGACTCGACTCGTTAAATAAGTCGGGTAAATAAAGATCAGGGTAATGTACTTGAGCCCGACTTTTAGTACCCATTCGGCTTCGTTAAGATACTTGATTTAGGTAGTTAATGAGTCAGTGCAAGTAGTGCCAGTCGTTAGTAACCTGACTTCAAAAATCTTTGAGATTTTCCAAATTAAACCTTTAATCTTTCTTAAATTTTTCTCAAAATTAAGTTAATTAATTGAATAGAATTAAACTAAAATAGTTAAACAAAATCTGTGCTTTCTTATGTAGCAAAATAAATTATCACTCTTAATAATAGTGCTTTTGAATAATGTTACTCTTTATTTATGATTATGTATAGAACATATTTTATAATATTTTGACAATTTGTTAACGGACCGTGTAAATATCGAGCGCGTCGGGTATTTCAAATGAGAACCTTTGAAATTTGTCTTTAGGGCTTCATTAAGCCAATAGCGATCTATCAATCAAAATCTTCGAGTCGAGATTTTCGGCGGGTAACGAGTTATCCGGCTTGATGCAATACTTATGCCCACATACGTGCAGAAATCGAAAAAACATAGGGAAAAAAATAAATCGGTTTATTTCAATTTTGGTTCGGTTTGAGCCGGGTTCGGGTTGGAGCTCGAATATGGAGCATGTCCACTTTAGGAATATTTATTTTTGGACTTGTCATATATGGCCTAATATTTTACATGTCCTATTTAGTAACCTGAATTAGCATAAATTGTCATTAAATCACAAACCTAGTTTAAATAAATAAGGTTTAATGGCACGTTCGATTATATATGTTTTAAAACGTTTATCATTCGATCATACATGTTTCAAAAATGACCCGTTCGATCGTAGCGTGTTTCAAAAAAGTGATCCTTAGTCGTTCGTCAAATAGATGTTAAATTTGACTTTTTGGACAAAATAGCAGGGATAAAATTGTCACGGCCTTTCGTTTTTAGATAATTTTTTATTTCTTAAAATTTTGGGGGAAAATATTTGGATGAAATTAATCATCTTATATATAATGCGAGGGTGGATTGGCGGTTATAAAGTGAAGCCAAATTAATGTATTTCCTATTTTACCCTCACAGTATTTTTTATTTTAGTTTCGTAGTAAGCTTATTTCATGGAGTAAGCTACTTTTAACGAATAAATTACCATGGCTACTTTCGCCCATAAATATTATCTACTACGTATCTTCAATAGTGCTTGAGAAAATAAAAATTTGTTTAGCGATCATTTTATTTTATTTTAACTTTAGAAATAATTCCTTTTAATCTTATTTCTTTTTGGGTTTTTTTTTTAAATTTTTTTCATTATAATTTTATTATAAAAATAATAAAATAATTTCTTGTGACAGCATTGCACATATAACTAGTTTTAATAAAACATTTTGGTAGAGATTAATCTACAGATGAGCTAATATTTGCCCAATTTTATTATTAAAATTGAAAATTATCTCAAAAAAATTTAGTCTTCCAGACAATTTCTGCTTGTCAATTTACCTCAATAGTAAACTTAACATCAATTTGATGGAATGACCAAGTATGACACTTTTGAAATATGTGATCAATGGGTTATTTTGAAACATAACATGATCAAATGATGAGCGTTTTGAAAGCATTATTGATTGAGCGGTAAAATTTAGCCACATAAATAATGTATAGTAGCGCTTCGGTGTCCCGATACAAAAACTTAAGTGCAAATGTCCAATAATACATAAAGTCATATATTGTTCGAAATAGTAGAATGAAAAATAACTCCAAATATCCGATAAATACATTAATTGTCAAAACTTGATAAATATGAATAATGTGTTAAGCCCAAAGAAAATGGCCAAAGTAGGGGTTTTAAATGCAGGAGAAAGACTCTTTCACTTTACCGTACATCTTAGGTGGAGCAAGGAACATCGAGATGAAAATAATCTGTTAGTACAATTTATACCAATGAGGTTAGGCATTCGAGTCGCCGCTGAGATGTGGTGATTGCACTGCCTAGAAAAAAACACATAAAATTTGGGCAGGTGAATAAATGCGCCATCTCGAGGCTGTTGGTAAGACTGAGTATTTGGTGTATAGCTAAGCGTATGGAGAAAGCGATAAGGGTTGTATGGTTCTCACTTATGAATTCGAACCCGGCTACATGATGCCATTTCGACCCGTTCGAGCAATATTTAGTAAAGAAGGCCGCGATTAGGCCGTATTGCTCTCTCTTTCCTCGAAAGAAATAAAGGTTACGATCGATTAGGGCTATTCTTCAAGTTAATGAGCACGAAGAGAACCGTCGCGCATTACTAAAGGGAATAAACTGCACTACACGCTTTACCATGATCTGACGCCCCGTGACGATGCGGCTATTAGTAGGCGTGTTGGGCATGTAAATAAGCCTAAATCCAACCAAAGATAATGAGGCGTGTCTCGGAAGGCGAGGATCGTGGTGATATAGGACAAATCTCTATAAGATCGTCAGGGTAGGAGAGGCAACGATCGTTTGACCACTTTGGCCGTAATGACTAGCCATCTCGAATACAACGTAGATGAAACTAAGGGCTCGGCGGGAAGCACAAACCACAGCATAACCCAATGAAGATAGGAAGGTTGCGCAATAAACTCTCTTCTAAATCCGCATCAACTTCAGGAACATTGAAAGGATATTCTCACGGGGAATCCCAAACACGGCGATGAAAATGGTCGGTCACTTGTGGACAAAGAGATGGGAGTCTTGGTAGAACTCACAATTTCTTCATGACTACATGGAGTCGCGAGAGAATAATTCAAAAGCCAATCCATGTGAGGCGGAACCTTTGTTCCATCTAGAGAATGAAAATGACGGTGATAGCAGGCGAAACCAGGGCGAGGAATGCAGTATCATTTATCGAGGATAGACGCAGCTTAATTTCGGCCAGAGGACAACCGTCGAACAAGCGGCGATCCGCAAAAGGCCCCGAGCTCCCGATAAATCCCGTAGGGTATAGATAATTATTACGAGGGCGATAGAGGTGTTGGTAGACCGGCACTAATTCTCACAGGCCTTGAGCGTCGAGGCGGTCGTAAACCTGAAATCTTTCCTTTGCGTTAGATAACGAGGCCTTATCGAGATGCACTACCACAGCAGTGGCCCAGCGTCTTCCGCCCGTTCAATAGCGAGTTTGTACTCAAAGTGCGCAAATCTTTAGGAGCCTGCGAGCGATGCGTCCGGCGAATATCATCTTTGGCGAGCGAAGGGTGAGAAGAATGCGTCGGTCACCGAGATATATGACCTTCTCACGAGCAGAAAGCAGCTGCGACCTGGAGTTACGTCTGAAATCGAAGGCCCGCAGCGGCGGCGTGACCACCTCTGACGAAGTATAAGCTCTGAAATGTTGTGACTGTCTTCCTCAGGACCAATACCTTGAAGTGAAGTAGTACCGGGATAGTCCCAAGGTAACCATGTTAGTAGGACAAAAGAAACAAAATACTGACCAACGGGGGTGATGAGCACTAAAGGAGCTATAACATGGTAAAATCAAGATAAATCGTAATGCTTAAGGAGTGCCGGTGCGTGTGATGCGTCATGACTTGAAAGAAAGATAGCTTACAATCCCAAGACTCGTAAATGCATTAGATGACACCCCTGCTCCTGTGGCTTGACGTCGTAGTAGAGTAATGAGTGGGAGATGAGCGACCCGTCGACTCATGAGTTACTCGCTGACTGTCGGTCCGAATCATGAAAGGCGGTAAAAGCAAACACGAAGAAGGTTGAGCAAGTATGGGCGTTCCGCTTGCTTGCTGATCCACCAACAATCGTCGGCTTGATAAGGAAAACTAAAATAAAAGCAATTCGAAGCGAGTGAGTGAAAGCGAGAAAACGTTCTGCTTACTCCGCGATACCACTAAAACTAATGGTTCTTTCCGGACGAAGGTAGCCGAGGGTATAGGGATATGCATACTACCTACCTACATGAGCTATATGACCAAAGGCAGCCGAGGCTTGGCGTCGACAAGGATGATAAAATGCGTGCTCAGTATCTGAAATCATGGCTTCATTCATGGAAACAAGGCAGAGAAATAAAGCAGTAAGCGGCATGAGAGAGGGAAAAAGATGTTCACAAGTCCTTCTATATAGAAAGTTTCAACCTAAGCTACATGAATGCAAGTGGCACAGTGCGAGAGAGCGAATCAAAAGCCAAGAAAAACAAGCAATGGGCCAAAATCGTACCTTGATCGTTCATTAGCAAACAGAAACTTAAACTATTGAGAAAATTCCGAGGAAATGAGTACAAACTAGACTCAGAGATGAGCTAGTAAAAATTTGAATAAGCTAATGGGAGTCTTGAGCTAGGAGAAACAATTCCTCAGGCTGCCGGTAGTTAATCGAATGCAGGCATTTCAAGTCGAAACTTGAGGATTATTATCACCGACACACCGAGGAATGAGCTGGAAGAACGCTCCTATCCAAAAAGCATTGCGTCTGGTGTTGTTTTTGTGAACTGAAATCTGGTTTCTACGATAATTATTTCTATATTTTTGAATCTGATTAAAAAGATGATTTTATCATGAGGAGCTAGTACATAAAACGGTGGTGATCCGCAAGCTTAACGACCAAAAGCCTGATCAAGCAATTAAAGTATGAGAAAGTTACCTTTTATTGATATGAAATTCGAATTCCTCAAAAAGTTGTGCACTTTGATGCAAATTCTCGATTTTAATCTTGCAGAATACATGAAGAGATGTTAATGGTGGCGTAATCATATAAAGGCGTAGAAGTGTATCGAAGTTGTGCGAAAAGAAGACCAAAAAACCAAAAAAATAGGTCGGATTGCACGAGGCAGCGGTATGTGGGAAGAAGGATGATTTTTGATTTTTGTGTCTCGTCTAAATGTTTAAATAAAATAGCTGAGTGAATTACGAGAAACACAAGCAGATTGGTTGGTTAACTTGGTGAATGAAGTAGAGCTAGTGTTCGAAAATCCTCAAATAAAAACATGGGATGACCGAAAATTTTCACGTGAAATTTATCCTAAATATTGCTCGATTAACGAATAAGCCAGAGTATCGACCGAGAATGGTGGAAAAATAGAGTTTTAATTTTAAATTAAACTCTAAATTAAAATAATTAATTACGGAAAACCCCGAGAATGAAGAGATTACTTATTTTAAATATTTAACATGACTTAAATTCATGTTAAAATTGCAAATATTAATTACGTTAATCCCTTGAGGGTTCGAGTGTATAAGTGCGAAATAAATCTAGAGTACTAATATATGGCGTAATATGTTAGCGGTAAAGACTCTAGAAAAATTAATTCTAAATTAAATCCTCATAGATAGAATTAAATGGGATCTTAAATGTACTAAATTCATGTTAACGCATTAATTCAACAAATAAATTCTCGTTAAATGCTGCGGATCGAGCGTTAAGCGAGATCTTAACATGCTTAAATTCGTGTTAACATCGGAATTCCCAACAAAGAATTAATTCCTATTAAATGCTCTGAATCCGGAATTAATGGATTTTACAACATGTACTAATTCATGTTAACCTGAAAACCCTCGAATAATTTAGTGCGTGATTGAGGAATTAAATGGGATCTGACAGCGATGTTGGCGTTAAATCATAATAAAATAAGTGCTTCATGGTCGATCCACCGGGCCAAGAGGAAGCAATTGGGATGCGTGACATACCAATCATGTACATGACGAATCACAAAAGCAATTGACCATCTATAAGTCCCACCGAATGACCGGGGAGTTAACCGAGGGAGTGTTATCGCGTGATCCATGGAATATCGCGCGTAAAATGAAGTTATCGTCGGCGAAGTCACGAATGATGGATGATAACTAAGGACTTATGAGCAGCAAATCTGAGCTCGATAAGTGCGAAATCTGATTAGTCGCGAACTGGACTCCTGCGGAAGGAAGTGTTAACCCGAGGACGAAGATGTGTCTTAAATTCGCATCGGAAGCATGTCCCAATATCCAGCCTTTCGTCAACAGAGTCAGCGAAGCGGATGTCGCCCGTAAAAAAAGGGCGACCGTCACTGAAGCCCAAGACCCACGAAAAAGCCAACGCGTGTTGGAAAATGAATATTGTGCAGGTCGAACCGGCCTTCTCATATGTACCGAGGTTCGAGGGAATGATCATAGACATCGAAAATTTATCAAAAATAATTAAATTGATTAAGGCGAATTAATCAAATTAATTAGAGGGTCGAAACCAACTAAAAAAATATCGTGGTGATTAGGGTTCACCGATTAAACCTAAATTCAAATCGAGCCACTTGAATGACGAGGAGGTAGCAAGTAAATCAAGCCACCAGGGTTAATCAAAGTCAAAGAATAAGGGTTTTATGAGTAACCACTAAGTTGAACTTCGAAATAAGGTTCCCAGAAACTTGACCTCGCATTAAATGTCGAGATAAATTAGGGCTCAGCCTAATTTGTGAAATTAAGAAACCGACTGAGAAGGCAGCGTGGCTCAAATGAAGAATCTATAACCGCGGGGTTTAAAAATGAAGACTCATAAGTTTTGTAGTTCAAAATCAAGGCTCCTGAGTGCATTGGTTGTCAATAACTCAGGAAGTTACGTGAGTCGCAATCAATTTCCACAAAGGTTCGGTCGATATAATATCTTGAATTAGAAAAAAGAATGGAACCTTCCTCGCCTCAAAATATGCACCCAAAAGTTAAGTCGTAGTAATTTAAAATTATCAAACCGGTCGCGTGCTGCGCCGAAATTCAGCGGTCGAATGCGTGATCATGCAATCGAGCCGACCCGATCAAAAGCGAGCATTTGGGGCCCAAAACTATAAATACCTCCATTTTGGCCAAAATTATTCATCGACATTCATTGATTCCACACTTAAAATACTTACAAAACCCTTGAGAAAATAGAGAAACGTCTATGAAATTTCTAAGTTAAATCTTTGTAGACGCCCGGCAAAATATCACGTGGTGGGTACGGAAAACAACACCAGGAGTGGCTATAATAGGCGCTGAAATCAAGGATTATTACCTGGCTTGATAATCGGCGAAGTTGAGCCAATCTAATAAGAATGCGGCGTAAGATTCTCGAGCAGCTCGAATATTGAGGATTAAAAGGTATATAGCCCATGATTATTCAAAAACTTGGATCAGCGCTTGATAAATTCGAGGTTTGATTTGTCATCGTATAGGAATAAGCGGCGTTAAGTCCGCATAGTTGGATTACAGGCGGGAAACTTAATATTTCTTAAGGCCCACAATACAGTTGGTCGATATCGTAAACAAGGATGGAGCGTTCACGCCCATCTTGATCATCCATTTCTACCCAATGACAATGTTAAAATGCGTAGTAAAAGCCCAGAAGTAATAGCTTGAAAAGGCAAATCAAGTAAGAGTAAAATCTACATTTAAGAGGTAGAGTGAGGCCAAATCTACATTAGAATACAAGCGTGGGTCCAATCCTTGAGTCTCATTTCTGACAATTTCTTAAGGCCATTTGTAGTACAAGCCAGCCAACAGCATTCTTGTGGCTTTGCTTGTTATCAGCTCATCTGACTTGAGCTTCCGGAGTTACATCACAGAATTAAGTGTCGTATCGAGACACTAATAAAGAGCCTGACCACTGAGTCCAGCAGGAAAGGGTGAAGCATCAAATCCCAGTCAATTTGAAGGTTTGTAGTTTATCCGGCTATGGTCATGCTTGGTGTCCGAAAGCGGAATCACTTCTTCTGAAGCGTTTGCGATGATCCGTGAGTCTAAAATTAGACCCGAAGGTCAGAGTCAACTGGTCGAGTCCGTACAACTTGACAAACGATCTGTTGCTAGAAACAAGAACAGGACCGTATCAGTCCGGACCGGTCTGAGTCAGTGAGCGGGACATCTGTCAGAAATTTCATTTTAAAATTTATCCAAATCAATCGAGCTCAGCTCAGTCGAAACTCGAGCTTACATCCAAATCAAATCTAATTAGAAAGTTCAAATCATTTCCAGCTGGCTGGCTTCAAAGTTCAAATCAAATCGAGTCGAAGGCAATTTCGAGCTTCCGAATCAAATCAAATTAAATCAAACCCGAGTCAAGACCAAATCAGTCAGTCAATGGCCCAGGGCATCGCGAATCGTCAGCAAATGCTTAGGGATCCATCGTTTGAATGATCGATCCTCTTCGATTTGATAAAACACATTGATGAATTTTCCACTACGGTGGGTTTTTATTTTGTACCCCTATCATAAATAATAAAAATTCTTCTGTGCATTACAGTATTTTCAACTTATTTTGGGAGTAAATCGATAGTTTTGGTTTAAATCGAATTTTGAGTGTGTCAAGATTCTAAGTACAATAAATTTTTTTAATTTAACTATTAAAAAAACAAACTTGACAAAGTTTTAGAATAGATTATAAAATATTACGAAATTTGAAATGGAAATTATCTTTGTAAATATTGGTACGTGAAGCGTTCGATTCTTTGAAGATTTCTATCGAAGCGAAATTAGGAGGTCGATGAGGAATACCGATAAAGTGCAGATGCGTGGCAAGATGCCAATGCACTGTCGAAGGCCAGGGTGCCGATGGGGAAACTCGATAGTACCTTTATGTTAGTGAAAAAAGGGAATATATGAAAAATATGTGAAAATAAAGAATAATTGAAAGGAGAAAACTTTCACTCTTATCCTCTTCCAATTTCCCTTGTCCATCTTGTTCCCACAATTGGATAGAAACCGTTTTGTCCAATGTCTCTCCCTGCAATTTCCACCATTTCCATGTCCAAACTCCATACCCCTTTCCTCCCCTCCCCCTCCTTCCTGAAAAGCCCCACAGCCCATTTCCCAACCCCCTCCTCCTCCCCCTCCTCCCTCACCATCACCTCTTCCATCGAAGCCGGCATCGGCGTAATGGGCACCAAGTTAGGCATGATGTCCTTCTTCGAACCCGATGGCAAAGTAGTCCCCGTCACAATCGTCGGCTTTAGGGAAGGCAACATTGTGACACAAGTAAAGAATGATGCAACAGATGGATACAATGCTGTGCAAGTTGGGTATAGGAGAGTGAGGGAGAGGAAGCTGACGAAGCCCGAAATGGGGCATCTGGAGAAGGTGGGTGTGATTCCGATGAGGCATTTGCAGGAGTTTAGGCTTGTTGGGGTTGATGGGTTTGAGCCGGGGCAGAAGCTGCTGGCGTCAGAGCTGTTTGATGAAGGTGATTTGGTTGATGTCTCGGGGACTACTATTGGAAAAGGGTTTCAAGGTAATCACTTTTATTTAAGGGAATATATCTCCGACTCTCTGTTCCAATAGTAATCCTTCACTGTGAAGATTAGAAATGGCTATTGAAGACAAGAAATACATATAGTTGACCAAATAATCCTGTCTTTAATAGCGTATCGTATGTATTCGATTCAAAGTAGTGCATTCGGTTTGAGTTAGCAATCTAGACAAGCATGTTTTAAATGAGTTGAGCACATACACTGTACTTTTGATTTTTGATTATACACCTTTCATTCATTCTGATGAGGATTGTTACTTCTCAAGAGTCTAAACCTATTAAACTGCGGCAGTTATTTACACAAGAGAGAATAATTGAATTGAGCACATAGCCCCCTACTCGGTCCTTCTTTCCTCTCCGTTTTATACTGCTCCTCGGAATCATGTTTGCACATGATGATTGTTCAAGTTTGGAAACTTAAGTATTTCGACTTTATGTGTGTTGTGTTCAATACCAATCCCAAGACTCGTGGCTACTTGTGCTCAATGCCTTCTTCACGACTTGACGGTTCTTTTATTCAATACCAACCCAAGACTTTCTGCTTTTTTTATTCAATACCAACTTTGACATGTAATATAGATATTACTTGTGTCTATATCTTCTGGAAATACTTTACAGTCACAGATTTTTATTAATCTCTTTGAAATGACTCGAGTGCTCTGAAATATCATTTAATATTATCATGATACAGTTATCAAGTTATTTTGACAATGTTAATTGCTTGTAGCAGGATCTCTTTCGTTCTATCATCTATGTTTTATGTATGCCATAGAACTACTGATTTTGTACAGTACTTTTTTTGTCTGCAAACAGGAAGTTTGCTAATTTGCTCAGTTTTAAGAGTTTGGATAACTTCAACCTAGTTCTTTATGCTAGTTCCTTTAGAATTGTACCGCTCATCCTTATTGCCAGTTTACTCTGCACTAAGAACAATGCTTTTGGTTACCTCCCAATCAGGTGGTATCAAGAGACACAACTTCAAAAGAGGTCCCATGACTCACGGATCGAAGAGTCATAGACAGCTTGGATCCATTGGTGCTGGGACAACTCCTGGAAGAGTATATAAGGGGAAAAAGATGCCTGGAAGAATGGGTGGAACAAACAGAAAGATTCGAAAGCTCAAGATTGTCAAGATTGACAGTGATTTGAATGTGGTGATGATCAAAGGGGCCCTTCCTGGTAAGCCAGGAAATCTGGTTCGCATCACTCCGGCTAAGATCGTTGGTAAGAATATTCCAAAGAGTTAGCCATGTAATTTACATTTTGCGAAAGTAGTAATTAGGAAATTTGATCAGCTCTGTACTCTATAACACTTACCCCATTATGCCAGTGTTTTGGGATGCAGTGGGTCGTCCGTTACTATATAACTGTCTCTGTTACATACTCTATCAAGCCATTGTTTTGGTGCAGTACGCACTATAACTCTATGCTGTAGGGTGCATAATTAAGTGGGTAGGTCATAGGTGGGGCGTTGTTATAGGAGTATAACAAATATTTCTTAACCATTTGTGTTATATTCCTTGAAGTTCAATGTCCTGCTTTTGTGGCTTCCTCAGTAAATATGTGCATACGGAGGCACCCTGAAAACGCAGGGTACTTTCCCTGAATTGAGGCAAATACTATTGTGTCAGTGAGCCAATTTGTGGTTGAACATGATAATAAGTGCAGCAGTTTTATCTACACCTCTGGTTGTATTGTGACCGAGAAGACGTTACATTTGCGCTATGCTAATGTGGAAGTGCTCGTTCATTATGTTTTTTCATTAATGGTTTAAAAATACAATGATACCATGGTTTATTTTCATATAGCCTCCTGAACTATTGTCAACATTTTAAATTGTCCCTTGAACTTTTCTACCTTTCAAATTACCCCTAAACTAATACTATTATTTCATATTGTCATGACCCCAACAGCTATCATTTAATTATCGTATCACATTTTAAAAATTAAAAATAGGCACAACGGCAAATTTGAAATAACGTGCAAATTAGATATTGGACAAATTTTGAATAATTAAAGTTGCAGATACATTTTAATAAAACTTAAAGTATCAAAAATTATTTAGAAAATGAAAATTCTTTCCTTTAAGGCTTCCAACCCCATCGTCGTCACTCATAAATAATCCTTGTTTTTTATTTGCAAGCTTAGGTAGTTCTGGGATACCATATACTTTATTTGATACTTATTTGATCGCCTTAAAGAGAAATATTTCATTTTCTATATTTTTTTTTTTGATACTAAGTTTTATTAAAATTGATACATTAGTTTAATTATTCAAATTTATCACAAATATCTATTGTTAATGTTATTTCAAATTTTACTTGTGTTGCCTATTTTAGTTCTCAAAATTTGAGAGTAGAGGCGCAATTTGAAATGATACTGTTCAGACCAGGGGAGCAATATGAAATGATAATTAGTTCGAGATGCAATTTGAAAGGTAAAAGAAGTTCGGAGAATTGAAATATTGACAATAGTTCAACAACTATAGTAAATACCTCTTGAATTATATAATATATTTTATTAACACTTTGATGCGTTTAAGTAATCACACTGTCGTTTTTTGAAAAAATTCATTTAATGTCGATTATATAAACTTGTTTTTAATTTTTATGTAATATGTGCAAATTTGTTCGAATTGCAATCTGGCGATCTAATTATTAACATTTTCCTTCCCATGGCAGAAATATCCAGCATCTACATAGCGAATTCTAGTATTCTATATGTCATTATTCCGATTCTTTATACAACATTGATAATTCAGATGATTAGGTGCTATGCCAGTTGCTCAGGTTATCTAACATTGCTGGTAGAGAATCTTGCTTTAATAATTATTCTGAGAAATTACTAATTGATTACTTTTATCTTCGAGTAAGCTTGTCTGATGTAGACATTCTATGAAGTGATGAACGATATATTCCCAATATTATACAAAAAAAATTGTTTAATTTTAAATTGTGATAATCGATTTTTAAATTCTGAATTTAAACATATTTAAATGTATTGTACAATATTTAGTGAAAATAAATTAAGAAAGTGTGTTTCAACGTATTATATTATTAACATTATAGTAATTTTTTGGAAGGGAGGTGGAACAATTAAATAATTAGCAAGATCTCAATAGATCATTATTTTTCATCATATATATTATACTCCGAATTCGATTCATAGTGTGTGTCACATGTCATTTATATTGACTAATTGATTTATCTGTAATATATTCGACAATTCTGTATGATTCAATCCCTAGAATAAATCAATAGTTAAAGAATTCGAATGACACCATAATATATTTTAGAATTTCAAGAGAAAGATAAAGAGAGCATAATGTGTTTGATGCACTTTGGTTGTCCATAATATATCTTCACCGAAATGTACAGTAAAAATATATAATCGTTGTATATTATTATAAGGCAATTTTAAGTATTAGACCAACAAAACAGAATGCATTTCTTTTAGCTGTTTAAGTTCTTTTAAATGTTTATGTTTCTGAATCTTTCCCATATTTTAATTGTGCCTTGAACTATAATTGTTCTCAACAACGTGACATGCAAACTTGCACGTTATAATGGTCCCAAAATCTTTATGTCAGTCATTGTCGGGGATCAATCACTACGTTGTCATTTATCGAGAAAATCGAAAATCATTTTGTGCTTTGTTATGTCGTTTTGACGTTAACTTCGTTATATAACTTAATTTAGTTAATTAACTTGAGCCAATCCATCAAGTGTGGTCCAATTAACATAATCCAATATCTACGCTCATGTGATTTATTGGCCTAAATCATAGATAATGGGTATCGCTCACTTCGTATTAGATGAAGCCCCTTTTCTAATAATCGAGATGTGGAGTCTTATCTTATTTGGTCAGGGAAAGCATATCTTTCCTAAATCCACAAAAATTGTCAAACTTTTTTATAATTATAATTCTCAAACTTTGATCTTAAATATATTTATTTGTGTTGTATAATATTTGATAAAAAATATATCGATGGAAAAGAGTTTGAAATGTATTTTTAAATTATTATAGTTACCGTGAAGTATTATCTGATATAAATATCATGGGCAAAATTGAGAAATGCAACCAAAAAATAAAAAATGAACAATCTTTATGAGATAGTGGTAATATAAGAACTCGAGTAATCTTCAAATCAACGTTGTTGGAAATACTATGCCCCGATTCATCATTCATGCCACTAGCATGTGCACAATATCTTATATTAAAAAATCATACTTTGACAAGCCGGACACATTTGTCATTTTTTAATGGTCTGATCAATTCTTCTTTGAGTGCGTATTAGATAACTTGTCAGGTTGTATGATAGTCTGGAAAGCAGCAGCCAAGTAGGAGTAAAAGCAAGCCCAATGGCCGTGTGTGATGAAACTGGCCAGAAAGTGTTGGTAGGAGAATCGCCATGATTCTGAGATCGCTGTCTACTTAGATTTGGCCGCGCTACGGGTAAAAAGTAAGAAGATAAGCTTTTATGATAGCTGATGGCTATTCATGATAAACCGAAGTATAAAAATCTCGAAGGATTTTTTAGAAGGCAATAGTTCTTGAAGTTGATAAGAATGATATGTGGTGTGGGACAGCTGGATTCTTAGAAACGGTGTCTTTGTGAGGCTTGTCAAGCTGTAATAAAAGGCCAAGAAGTTCTCATGATGAGTGTAACAAGACTCGATCTGGAACATCAATCAACGTATGTCCCATCATAACTACCATGGTGGTAAATAACAATAATCGAATATGTTAGCAACATAATTTCTTTCACACACAAATCAATTCATCACAAGTGAACCGCTTGCTTAGACATATCCCATTAGTTCAAATTGTCTTAGCCATTAGACATACACCAAAGGAGCAGACGTCCCCTCTCAATATCATGACTTTATTGAAAGTCATAAAGGGCAATTGGATGAGGTGATACAGATAGACCTCTAGGAACTCTCAGTTTGAGGAGTTGGGATATAAGTCTAGTAGTGCTTCAGGCAGGGAGGCGAGCGGGTGCCGGATTATCCGGTCCGGATATTGTTTTTATCGGCAGTTAATTGCAGATTAATTTGGAGGGCAGAGCCTGAAGCTAATTACTCGAACCACGATAGGTGGCCGGGCAGTGAAACCCGACTCCCTTACTCGACTCGTTCTTATTGCGTTTTAGAGCCGGTTTTGCCCGACCAATATCGTTTAGCATAGCAATTTTACTGAACTAATTTCTGAAAACAAGCATTTTTACTAGAATCATGCATCAGTTCAGGTTGTTCAGTACTTCTAAATCCGTCTCAAATCCATCTAACAAAATACTTGATGACTAACAATCCGCCATTCACAAAACACATAATTCAATCAAAATAAGAACATGTAGAAAGTTCATAAAACATAAAAACATGTCTAGTCTTGAGTCTTGACAAAAAGACATCTTATTAAAATTAAAAGATGAATGATAGAGATGTCTGGTGAAAGTGGGAGGTTGAATCGGCAGATCAATGAGGTGATGATGAATTGATATTGTGAAATTGTGATGAGTTAGGGTATGTACTATGTAGTATCTATCGATACTATAAAATGGAAAGATGATGAATCCTAAATCATCAACTAAGTTATTATATGTCCCTTAAATATAGGTTTGAGGAAGTTCTTTTTTGTGCATTTAAATTTTAATATTGAAGAACAATGTAATTACCATTAGTTAACTATCATTTTCTATCCTACAAATAGGCATATAATTGCAATTTTATTCAGAACATACTATAATCTTGAAGAACAAAGCAACCATCTAAAACCTGTTTTCCCCCTGAATACCAAGTTGTGGAAGTATACGTAATAAGTAGAAAGAATGAGGGAAATTCATTGGTAAATGATACATACAATATATCAATACTATTTCGTTCATTCTGAGAATTTTAGTAGAAGTAATTCTTAGTACTCAGTAGTTACCTAACATTAATTATTATACTTTCAATTTGCATCTGTGTGTATCGATTAAATAATTATTTTAAGGCACGTATTTCATTTTAGACTTGTTATCATCAGATTATGTATGTTGTATTTGTTCCAATATTTTAAGAGAAATCGTCATTTTATTTTTTTAAAATTTTCATTTGACATGAAATTTGATGGATCGTCAATTTTTTTTTTCTGAAGAGATGCAGCTCGTCTATTAATAAAAATTAATTTGTACACCAATAGCTAGTTAGTATTATGGACTTATGGTCTTTTGATATGGGCTTATTATGGCCTTATGGTATATGGATAATGGACTAATGAATATGGACATCAGCACATTTTAGTATTTTATATTATATAATATATATATTTTGATTTTATTTTTTATCGAGGCTGGGTATCGGGTTCTTTCGATAAGTTGCTCCAGTAAAAAATATTAGGTGTATTCTTCGAGTTAAGCTTGAAGCAGAACTTCGGCAGTTTTCAATTTGAATAACGGCGAATTGTCCGAATTCTACCGTCAATTGCTAACTTCCTTTGGGGTCGATAAAATGTGGTGTGAACACATACCATGGCAGTTCATCTCCTCCGAGTAGCATAGTTCAATTCATATATATGTCATGTTAATCTAGCTTAGGCGCACTCCCACTACACCAAACTAGAACTACTTTGTTAGCAAGCTCCAAGATTTCTAACATTATCTATCTAAACATTGTTATCTAGTCTATTTTATTATCTATCTAAAATTGTTAACACAATTGTGGGTTACACATTTTATATATTCCCTAAACATATCTATCTTGACCTCAGTCAAGGCGACATATCCTCATTCTTAACCGTAAAATACACAACACTCGAGTATCTTTCTTATCATGAGTTGTCTCATCTCTAAATTTTTCAAGAAAACCTTGAAATGGACTGTAGTGCAAAGAAGAATTTTTATTATTTATAAAAAGGATACAAAAATACAAAAGCTACGTTGTAGGAGAAAATTCACGAGATTTTATCAATTGAAGATGATCGAATGATATGAGTCCTAGCGTTCAGCGGCGATTTGGCGAGATGTCGACTTCTTTCTTGGCTTGTCAAGCGATGAAGCATTATGAGCTAAATCTTGATTTGAGTTGGATATGTTAACTCCAATGCAATTTGAATATGTGTCACGTCTTGATGTTTGAGATTTAGTCTGGGCTTGGATATGATCAGAAGTGGGGAGCCTTAGCGGCGTATGCAGGTGTTGGGCTGTGGTGAACTTGAAAGTGTAGTCTGGAGCGATCTCCGATCTACTTTACAAACGATAAGAACTGCTGCGAAGTTTGAAATGTAAGACTTGAATGTGATGGTGGGCTTGGCCTTGTGGTGGGATTTAATTGGGACTTTGTAGCTTGAGACGGCTATGCAGTGGGACTTGATTTGGGATATCGCTCGAGCTTGGTATGGAGTGATGGCAGCAGTGTTAGTAGTGTTAACTAACAGCATGCTGACGGCGCCGCGGCGATATTCTTTGTAGAGTGATGATGATCGGTATGAAGAATCGAGCGTTCGGCACTGTTGATGTCTGCTTGACTAGACATGGGCGCTTAGCAGCGTGTTTCGACTTTGATATCAGTATAGGGGTGAGCGTTGATTTAATGCTATATACGGAACTTGATGATTATCACATGAGATTTATCCATACGTTAATTCAAATTTTGAATAATCTTAAGGTTTTCTCTATATTTCCTCAGTGCTTTTTTGAGTATTTTCTGATGATTTTTGGTTCTGATGACTAAATTTAAGCATTTTGTCTTTTTTCGTCTTTGTTTCTTGTTATATAATATATTATTACTCTTTCAAGAATGGCCATATTAAAAAATTTGATGTGATTGTTGAGTCATTTAAAATGATCAATCTTAATTCTAATTCATTATCAGCTTCTTTTTTAAATATGTTATATCGTTTATGAATGCTTTGCTCGAGCTTATACGACGAAAAATGACAAATGAGTTCCACAATATAAAGACAAAATAACAAGTTGTCATTTTTGTCTTAAATAATAATATTTAATGCAAAATTACTATTAGTGCTTTCAATAGTTTTTTACTTCTATAAATGCTTAATTAATCATGTTTCGTCTTATTTTATCGTATAAACTGTGTAAAAAAACTTAATTATGTTTATTTATAGGTAAAAATCATTAGCTATAACCAAACAACAACTGACATATGACAACTTTTTGAGATTAATTACAAAAATATTTTATTCATATGATTTTATTAACTTTATTTTTAAATGCAAGTAATGACAAAAAACGAATATGAAAGCTTTATTCGTATTATAATTTTTATAGTGAATACAAAGACAAAATACGACGAATTGGTCGTTTTTCGTTTTTATTGCTCAACCAGAATTTACTTGATCACGGCCGTTACTCGTCGCTTTTTTGTCGTTTTAAATTCTTTTGTTGTATAAGGGCGAGTCTGTATTAGTCGTTTTTATACGTTTCCAGTCGTGTATATAATAACCCAATTTCTTTACCAAAACAAAAATATAAAAAACTAACACCGATTATGTTCTACCAATACTCCAATATTCTCAGCCACGTGGTCTAACAAAATACATAAATAACTTATCGAATAAGAAACCATTCTCCATTTTGGAAAATGTCCCATCAAAAGATAAAAGAGAACAAGGTGCTTGAACATTTCAATATATTCCAAAGATATGATAATCGGTATAACGCACGCGCAAGGCACTTCCATAGTATAAATCTGAGTTTCGATAATGGTGTCACATAATACATTCAAAGTATAATTAATCTTCTTTGCAGGTAGGCTCAAATTAAAGCTCACTGAATTCTAATATTTCCCCTTCACTTTTTTTTTTTTTCAGAGGAAGAATATTTTATAAGACTCTCTGTGAATCGAACCCAAGACCTCTCATATGGAGGTTTATGGTGATAACCATTAAGCTAGAAGCCATGTTAATATTTCCCCTTCACTTAATCATGTTCGTAATCATATGTTATTGTTAATCTCTTTAATTTTTAACGTTTTCTTCTCATATTTGTGAGTATTTTCAAGCTAAGTGATTATTTAATATTTACTTTGGCAGATTTTGGAAATGTCATATTATCACAATTCCCATGGTCATGGTCAAGGGTACCCATGGTCTGGTGGCGCATACGGACACGGAGCCTACCCTCCACCTGGAGGATACCCGTCGGGAGGTTATATTCATCATGGAGGTATAATTGGTTTTGTTTTTAGTTTGTGAAATAGGATTACAAATTGTCGATGATTTCCTTCACTATATGATAATAATATATATACTCAATTTTTTTTTCTAATTTTATATCTATATCATACCATAAGTAGAATGTTATTATTAACGTGATTCTAATATGTAGAATGCAATAGGCGTAATAACTACTATTAAATTGTTAATAAGTTGATTATTGTTTTTGTGAACTTTTGTTTATTTTTTGTTAGGATTTGTTGATTATTAATGAGAATGACTACTTCTCTATCCTAAAATGACGATTGTTTAGTTTAACTTCATTATTGGTCAATTAGCACATATATATACTTGAATCAAAATTATGATGTAAATAATAAAGTAAGTTAAAAAATCTTATCTTTTGATATATTGTTCATCAAATACCATACCATACAACGAACATATACAAACTTTAGAATTTAAAATTAAAAAATTCAACCATCAAATAAATTTAAAAATGAACAATTTTTTAGAGATGGAGGTAGTATAGTTTATTGTTAATCTCGTCTTGAAATGTTTGTTGGGGTTTTTTAGCTTCAATTGTGACGATCCGAGATTCCGATTGTAATTGTTTGCTGAAGTAGGCCACAGTAAGGCGTTAAATTTGAGCATTATTTTATAGGTCATGGGTCCGGCATGCTAGGGGGTGGATACGGGACTCATCACCATGCTAGCAGTGGCGGTGGCTATCACGGACACGGTGGAGGTTATGGCAATTATGCTCACCACAATGGCCATCATGGCAAGTTCAATCATGGCAAGTTTGGAAACCATTCTGGAGGACACAAGTTCAGGACATGGAAGTAAACTGATCCAATGATATTGGATGTTTCTTTGTACCACCAGATGAAGCTAATATAAGGACTGGGGTTAAATCCTCCAGATCTCATACAATAAATGATGTAATAACTCTTTAGTACACATGGAATAAAGGCATTAATATGATTTTTTTTTTTTAATGTTTAAGCAATTATATAAATTTGATGTTTGTATAAATTGCATAGAATGCGTACGCCTTATATGAGCATCTTATAAATACCGCTGTAGATAGTGAAATTTTAATAAACTAGTGAATGGAAGCGTCAGACGGCTTTGACCGATAGTTAATGAAGATAATTATTTGTGATGGTGCTTTGCAGATTAGTTTACAATAATATATTCACAAAAATACCATTATGAAGTGATGATTGTAAATACATGTCGGTAGAAGTTTAATTGTTGTTTTGCAAGCGATAATGTTACAACGAAGCGATAATATGATAAAGTTTTCATTGTTTGCAAAAGAAGAAGTTTTTAACATAGTCGCCGTACGATGGAGGAAAGTTCAACTTTTCATATATTAGAAGTGCTCACTTAATCGGCATCATCATCGCTTAACATTACACGATAGTAGTTTATGATGACTGCCATGTTGAAATTTCGAACATGTCGTACCACATAAGTAAACTAATCGATTTATCAATGCACTACAGATAACAACATATAAGTACATATTGAGCACTATAATAGAATAAAAACATAACATCATAACTATTTAAACTACACATTTACTCTTAAACACAGCCATAATTACCTCCACAATATAATAGTCATCTACATATTTTTGTGTCATTGTAGTTACTTTTACCTTTGCTCATAAACAAAAATTTAGAACAATCTGTTGTAATTCATCCTAGGAAGGTTACGAAAACTTACCAGACAAGACTACTACATTAAAGAAACATATAAAGAAAGGTCATCAACATAACATAATGTCCTTTTCACACAATTGATCCGAAAAAGAAAAAAAGAAAAGAAAGAAGAAACTGACCTTTGATCAGAGTGTATGCACTTTCAGTTCTCCTTCTCCAATATAGTGTAACTTAAGATAATAAACAACTAATAACATAATAATTTAATGCTTTAATGCGGAGAGAGAGATATTTGGATACATAGTCCAAACAAAAAAACCTCTAAAGGTCAATAAAACAAACGAGATTCTTCGTCACAATTAGGTGTTATTTGAGGCAATCAGCTGAAGCGACTAGTATGTGTTTGATTGTGTTGATCAATTTCCTTGGATCAAAGGGAGTAGAATTTTCTAATCAATCACATGGGTTTGCGGCGTTAGGCATTTGGCCGTAGTTCACAGGTATGATTCTAAGCTATCTCTTATCTCGCTGACACGAATAAAATGTCTGACTCCTTGTGAAAGTATAAAGCTTGCCCGCCCCACATGAACTATGTTTTGCAGTCCCAGGGGATAACCCTTGAAGTACGTAAGCGGCTTAAGACTAGCGCCACGTTCGGTCGTAACCTCACAAATTCTTTTTTTTCTTCTCAACAGGAAGTAAAGTAGTGTTATGTCAAATAAGAGCATACAAAAAAGGAAAAACTGGAACTTTATTATAAGTCATAATCTTCCAACGTACATCAAAGAAGGAGAAAACAAGCAAAGAAATAATCGCTTTAGTAGGAGTGAAATAGAAAAAAAAACAAAAGCTAGAGGGGAGGCTTCGAAGTGCCCCGGTCGGGCTAAGCGGTCCTCAGTCCCGAGATAATGAGCACCTGGCAGCGGTACTCCGGATACTTTCCGGGATCGTCCTCGAATCGCCTCAGGTTGCTCGAAATATTGTACTCTATGTCTTTGAGCTGGGACACGGGCTTTCCGTGATGGCGACCAAAAAGCCACCCGTGCAGTAGCGTCGCTGTCGTCGAGTAACAAGCTGGCAGGTGTACTCGGGGAGACACGGTCTTGTTCGAGGGGGGTATCTTCGTGATGAGGCATACTCCGGAGAAGAAGAACGCTCGCCAGAAGGAGAATAAGAAGAAACCATGATCACCTGACAAGCAACACAAAAAATAAGCAGTCAAGAGAAGATAGGATATCAAAACAAAAAATGAAAAACTACGTCAGTACTTTCTACAAAAGCGGAGAGTACATTACCCCGAAAGTGGCAGCGTCCGGAGGAATGGGGTGCGTCAGCGCGGAGGACCCGAGAAGTCGAGTTACACGAGTTAACACCAAACGAGTTAACGTGGTAGCTTAGTGGATAACTCGAGAGCCTTTGCCTCGAGAATGAGTCTGCTGTGAAACCCGCGTCCCGAAGAGATAGGGTGCAATCCCGCTCGGAGGCCAAAGTCGAGTTTGCAGTTGACACGGACGAGAGTCGAGATGGGTAACGAGTGAATTTAGCTTCTGAAACCCTTTGCACCGAGAATAGGTGTCTGACCGCGTCGAGAAGAGATAGGGTGCGATTCCACTCGAGAGGTTAGAAGTGCACTTGCCCTCAGAAACAAAACGAGGCAAGAATCAGTAGGATCGACTCAGGAGACCCATTACCTCGGGTGAATGCATCACGTAGAACTAGAGGCAGCGCATGAAATTGAAGGAACCCGGATGTTATGCAGAAAGAAAATGTTAGGCGTGTTTGAGGCATTATAATAGCGCATTTATAAGCTTACACGGAGTTAAAGTATAAGCTATAAAGAAATATTGGGGAAAATTTCAATTATGAATTTTCCACAGCCATCGAAATAATAATAAAGGGGTTAGAATGTTTTTCTAGGTGCCTAAATTGTAGGGCTTGAGAAGCCTATATAAAAGGGGTTAAGTTGATTGTTTTACTTGCTAATTCACAAGCTAATTCATTAATCATCTTTTGAGAAAAGATGAAAAGCAAAATCATTCTCCTCGCCCTTTTGTTCGGCCAGCGAAATGGGGAAAAGCACTTACCTTTTTCTCCTAAATTCCTACAATTAGGGTTTAATTGTTCTAGTAAATCGAAGGAAAGTTTGATCGATCGTTGGTGTTCAACATTCTTAGAATAATCATTTTGAGTTGTTAGAGTAGCCTCCTGCAATCGCTGTTCACATTCTATTCTGAGTTAGTGCATACTGATATATCTCGTTGAATTATTCTTTCGATCTCGTAGTGTTCACGAAATTCAAATTTGCCATAATATTTGATGTTATTTGAATCGAAAAACTATGATATTAATGTCGTGTATTGGAGACGTTAGAAGCGCTACTATGTAATGACTTCGGTTGTGGAAACCGTTAGCGGGATGACATTTAGGATAGCGACACTTAGTAAGGCCATGGTCATTTAAACATAAACGATGAAGAATTATCATGTATTCACCCCATGATAAAGGACATTGATGAATGCATAATTGATTTAATTGGTTTACAACTTGTATAAGTTCTTTTAGAGAAGAGTTGTACTTTTAATCAAAATTTTGGATAAATATACAATTATTTTCAACTACATCATAATTAAGTAGGTGATAAAATAAAAAACAAAAGATAATCAATAAATAATATAGTTACTAAATTAAATTTTCTTATAGGTTAAATTGTTCAATTTATAATCTAATTTTGGTAGGTATCTTTTATTATTTATATGACCAATTTCTTGTATCATGTGGTTTCCACACATTATGTTTATTAGAATGTCGTGTGCCTCAACACATGCTTAATTGTCTTTACCGTAAATATCACACATTATAAGGCATTGATGAATGTTTAATTAATTTGATTGATTTAAGGCTTGTGTAAGTTCTTTTTTTCTTTTTAAAAAATGTACATTTAATCAAAAATTTGGATAAAGGTACAATAATTTTAAAGAATATCATAATTATTATCAAAATTTCAAACTAACCCTCCAATTTCATCTCTATAAATAAGAAGCTATCAATTACATATTTTTCACACCAACAAATCTAATTTTATTTTTATTTCTAATTCAACCAACTCAAACAAATATGCATAAGTAAGGCAACAAGTAAGGGAAGAAGTTTGAAGAGGCCAAGTGAAACCTCGTTTCCGAGTGATGAGTTTTTACAAGGTAGTGGAAGCGGCTAAAATTGAAAAATAGATGTTTCAAATACCACCTATGTTTATTGAAAAATGTCTAGAGATATTGGAAGAAAAATGAAAAATATTGTACGATCTTGACCCTTTCGATGTGATGATAGAGAAAAGAAAGAAAAAAATATAATGAAGAAGAATGTGTTTTCTTCACCAAAGGGTGGCTGGATTTTGGTCGCGGAACGAACATTCAATTCGGGGACTTGCTCACTTTCAATGTTGATGACTCAACCTATGAACCAATCCTTGGATAGAGTAGTTCAAAGTTTAAATGTACGATGCAACAACGTGCGAGAAACCGCCTATATATGCTTAGTTTGTCGTTGGTAATAAATTAGTTCTGAGGTTAGCTAAGAGGGTAGCTCTTTAGATTGTAAACTCCTCGTTGTGCTTACGATGATTGTACTTTTATTTGTTCAATAAAACAATCACTATTATCAAAAATATTTTTCATGAAAAAATCAATTTTCAGAAGTTCCCTATAATGTTAAGACACGTTTCGTATGGAGCCACGTAGTACGACATAACAGTTTCATGAACTATTATAAATCTATGGTGTCAGGATACACGATATATTATTAAACACCTCGTTTGTCGACCATGCTATAACTAAGTTAACACATTCGTTAACAAATTCGAAAATAAAACGACATTTTTGTTATGAATATAACGAAAAACAAAGTAAAAGATTGAGAAAATAATAGACAATGAGGAGAACCGTTTATTCTTACCGTAATTGGTATTTATTATCTGTCTGATGATTCTTTCATTATGAACTGATATATATCATGTGAGGTTATTCTTTGAATTGATAAATAAGCTTAGTAAGTAAGTAATATAATAACTGTCCGATTCATCTAAAGCTTTGCTTTGGTGGACAAGGCAGTCATGATATTTATAGCAGCTCCCCACTTGGTTAATCAACAGAATATCTTTCGATCGCTACTTAGAAAAAACCCGTGCGACGGATAAAATCCGATTGAAGGAAAAGAGTCTCGATATTCTTAACATACGCTTATAATGTTACCTCATTAAAACTTTATCGGAAGGAAAAACCTTGACATCATAATCGACATAGTCTGCTCTTACGGATAGCTTTTCGAGGAGTGTACGAAGTAGGAAGTGATTTAGCGAGAATGATATATCAAATTATCCTGGTCGAATTTGTTGAAAATCGATTTCCAATTCTTGAAGATCGTGGGTAGGGAAGAGCAAATATATTTTGTTTAATCTCGCTTTGACATGTCGATCCTTTTAAGCGTCGCAATCGTATACGATTATCATATAAAGATCGTCGGGACCAATTTGCATTTGATGTATCCTGAGTAATAGATTAGGCGGATCATATTCCTCGTCAGCAGCGTTCATAACTTTCTTCTTGCATTTGAGATTTAAGTGGTAGGATGATGTTGCCCGATATAGTTTGTTTAAGTACATAATCATGAAATCATTAAGCTGCTAATAAATGGACACCGTATGTGATATTTCTAATATAGATCATATAAGTATTATGCATTCACATAATCGGTGTGTCTAAAATGAATATGTTTCTTTGGAACAATCTTATATCACCCCATCGTTTAACTTCGTTTGATACGTTAGGTATTTGATATTTCCTCGCATATATGATGCCATGATCAAATAATTCTTTTTTGTACTTTCTGCTTGGCATTAATGGGTCATTGTTGTTCACATATGGTGATATTATAATTGTTGGGGAGTGCTTGAATGTATCAATGATATTTCATCTCGAAATTCCTTCTTAGTTCTGACTCTTGAAAGCTCTTGGGAGTTCAATAATGTTTAGTCATAAACATAAATTGTCGCTTTTATAAACTTTTCTCCCGTCTTTTACATGTAAGTACAATGTCATATAAGATCATTAGAGTATAAACATCTTTTGATTAAATAATCATGAGGAAACTTCGATGAGAAAAAAAAATCTAGTGAAATAAAAGATTATATTTCTCTTTAGATATGCTTTAGGTAATTGTTTCATTAAAAACCTTACTAAGAAAAACCCAGTGGGAAAAACTTAGTGAAGGAAAAAAGAGTACAATGCATATCATATCTCCCCCTAATGAGATCATCACTGTATCATTGTATATCATATCTTCACGATGGTCATCCGGTATAATTTATTCGATAGAATATCAGCCCTTATTCTGGCGTTTGTCGATATGCATGATTAATACAGCCATTATCGATTGTATGATATCATTAGAATTGATACTTCGAGACCAAGTTCATGTATTCGAGGACGAGATACTAAATTATCTCTTATGAATCTCATTTAATTGAGATTAAATATTTTAATATGTATCAGAATATGATGTGAATTTATACTTACATTACCGCGATTGTCATGTATATCTTTCAAGGTATTTACTTTCAAATCAGATTGTAAGACATCTTGTCGACAATTGAGAACTCTAAAGTGAATTTAAATTACATGCCCAATTGGCTTGTATATACCTTTATAAGGCATTTGATTCCAAAAGGGAGATTATAAGCATGCTTGTTTAGCAGTGAGAACTACGCTTGAGTTAACGTGTATGGCTATTCATGATAATTTATTCAACTTAGAACTCTTCTAGAGTCTCTATAAACTATAATCGAATCTTCTGTAATATCATGAATATTTAGATCATCGAATAGCCTAGTGGTTAGGAGGCCTTCCAGTGACTTAGAGGTCTTGGGTTCGATTCTCATTGTAAGGGGGCGGTGGGTGGTTTTAAAAAAAAAAAAAAAATGAATATTTAGATCATCAATAATACTAATAATAAAGATAGCAAGATCAATGTCAACACACTAAATAATTCAAATATCTCATACCTTGTAATAAGTAAACAAATATATAAATGATCGCGCTAGGGCATAATATAAATACAAAGTTTAACATGTATAACATACTATCGATAGACTTGTATATTCATGTGACATTGAATAAAATGAATGACAATAAATGTCTAATGATGAAGTTCGAACTTGCAATCCATCATCCGGATGGCTTTCAATTTATTCAAATATTTCTCATATCAACTCAACTGAGTTAAGTTCCTAGGAATCACAATTATTAGCTTGAGCGTCATGAAGTCTTTTCGACATGTTTTCATGTATACGTATTTCATTGCATGCTATATTATAAGCCATGCATGCAAATAAAGAAGTTATCTTTTGTTGCTACCAAACATTTATAATTTTGATACCTACATCAAAAGGTGTATGTCAATTACAACTTATTTAATCTTTAGGGTATAAATATTATATGACAATCTTAGGTCATTTATTCTCACGGGTAACCAGAGATAATGCCTTTGGTAATATTCATAGACTTAGTCTATATGTCTCACTTATATAATGAGTTTCGTTTACTTTTGAATGCGTCTTTCTTTTTTGGCCATTCATATATATGTATGCTCTAACTTCAGCTTTATGGACATAGATTTCGGATCCTCATGTTAGCCATGATATAAGGCTTTTCATTATATGCAATATCTATTGTCGACAATCTTTTCTTTGGTTCCACCATGTTCATAGTTACTATGATCATGAATTCCATTAAGTAAATATCTTTTAGACATTAGGCTTTATCTTTATTCATGATATATTCGCGTACCCTCTTACAGTGGTGATATTCTCTTGGACACATGTGATATCATATCTTCCAATGATGGAACTATTTAAATACAATGGTTCTTCAAGAACATATACTCTAGTTTGAGTACAAGCTGATATATTATTTAAATTTATTATCTTGAAGATTAGGAAATTTGTTTGGTAGTGAACTTAGGTTTATATTATCCACAGGCCCCATTCATGTTATCCTCTTGAACCGAGTTCATATTTATTCACCTTGAGGATCATATAGGATAGAGATATTTCATTTCAAGATAGTCTATTTTTTCAATTGTATACTATTCTCCCTCTCAATGTTGAAAATATTAATATATCGCAATAAAAATTACTTGATTATATAGATGTATATACATACAGTATAATATTTCCAAGTATATAGATGTATATACCTTCTGGGTATAATAAATATTTAAACTATTCATATCTTATGCATATTGTTGAAAATATATAATGCACGAGTAATTAAGAGGATAAAATATTTGGTTTCTGACCAAACCAATTATATTGGGGGAGTCTTATGATAATTTGGCTTGATGCGAACAAGTTTCACTTCATGTAGTAACATTTTGCAACAATCAATTGGCGATGTGCATGTGATTCAACATGCCCCCAATAGTGGAGTTTACAACATGTAGCTCACATAAATTTTTTAAACTCAATAATTTATTGACCGCAATAGTGTCAGGCAAATTTTCAACAATTCACCATGGAGCCCGTCCCAGGGATAGTGCTTAGGTCGTACGAATAATAAAAGTTTCATAATTATCAAACTTCTGGTTTGATAGGAAATGTATTTTAATACTACACATATTGTGTTACAATCACTTCAATAATATATTGCTAGTTTTTCATATGTATGAAATATGGATTTAACAAAATAAGTTAGAAGGATCGATAATCCAATTTGTATATATGCCCGATAGTCGATTACTTGAGGGATGTAATGATAATCATTTGTGTTAATATGAAATCATAGGTATAAAAAATACCACCAACTAAGACTAGAAACATTATACGACATGTAACAAAATATTTTGTAGAGCGAAATTATCAAGTGCTCGGATAACATATCGAATTCACATCGATGAACAATTTATATCAGTAATATATTGTTATAGTTAGAAAATTTAATTTATAAAATTGCTTACGGACCTAGAAAAATTCATAAACAATGCATATTTACTATGGATTAGTATTCCTTGAAAAGAAACGATGTAGGATCTTCGAGTTTTCAATTAATTTCGCCTCGTATTGTGAACTTGATAAAAGCTTCCATTATTTTTGAAGTAATATTTTCTTTCATGACATATGAGTTGAATTATACAACATATAAACAAGTTGCCAGCTTATAAATAATATACTACTTGAGGGTATAAAAAATCGCTTGAAGATTAACGGCCGGGGGTATATATTAGTGTATATTAACATGTAATCATGCGTTATGTCTTTCAAAGGAGTCAAATAATGTTGGTATATTCCACCATTTACTCTTGTCTTCAAGACTAACAATACTATGCAATTAAAACTTGGTGTAAATCAGATTACGCATGCACGAGATAGATGTTGAACTCGAGTAGATACATATTTAGATCCCAGTATAGTTTAATTCCTAAGCTCGTTCGATTTCATTCGTAGGAACTTGAACCTAATAGAAGCGATAAACTGATGATCCAATTTGAGAAAATCCATTCCATGTAATTGAATATGTACTCTTTATATAATATGAGTCTTCAGGTATAATAAGTGAATTCATATGATTTCATATCATTATCAAAATAATAAGGACATTGACATAAATTCTTCAGAAATATTCAAAGACCTTAATTTATTTGCCCATCAATTTTAAGTCTTTTAATCTGATGAACTAGTCTTACAATTTGTAATAACCCACATTCTGAAAAAAAAAAAAAAATTAAATTTTCGGTCGGCGGTGGGACAGGGGATAATATAAATAATCTCGATGATAATATTATTTAAATTAAATTTTTTTAGCGAATTACATTTATAATTTAGTAGTTTTTGTCATGGAATATTTTATCTTTGGAATCGGGTTTGTGGAGATTTAAATACGATAAAGCGGAGAAATTAGGAAACGAGCAGGGACTCAGTTTTTTAAATATCTAGTCATCTTATCTTCAGCATCATCATTATCAAACAACTTCATCGTCATCTTTTTTTCCTCTTTTGGCGAAATATTCACCCTCCTTAAAATTTCATTTTCCATTTCTCTCTTCGATTGTATTTCAGGCTTCAAGATCGGTTGTAGAATATTATTCTCCCCATCATTCTTGAGTTAAGGTAAGAAATTTCAAGTCTTCAGAGAGATATTTCTTGGGTTTTGACATAGTTCACTTTTCCATAATTGAATTTTATGAGTAATCTTAGTTGGTTATGGGTTACGTGACGTATTTGAGTAGTAGATTATTGATTTAGAATGGATTTGAGGGCGTTATGGTCGAGTTGACTTTTAGGTTTCGGTTGATACATGTGGATATTTTTTATAAGACTTTAAATGTGTAGGAGGTTATGTGAGACACTTATTATAGTTGTTATGATGTTAAATTGGTGATTTAAAATTGATTAAAAGGTGTTATGTTGAAAAAGTGTAAATTCGAGTTGAGTTATAATTGATATTTCGGGTATAGATTGTTAATTATGGACTTGATGATTAGTTAGAATAACTTATAAATTCTAGATTTGTAATGAGAAAGTGATAAGATGGAATTTAGCGGGAATCCCGGTGGGTTGTGTCAGATGGGATTATAATTCGATAGTTTATCGAGTCATGTTAGATTGTTTAGAAATAGTTCCACCCCAAGAGTTGGTTATGTATCTTAAAACGGTATAGTAGTAGGTCTTGATTATACTTTAGGTGTTGTTTAGGCGTTGATAAATTGGAAAAGAGCTGATTCCCTTGTTGTTTCGAGAAGGTTTCTTGGTAGCTACGGAGGTGAAATGCCTCTCGCGGGTGTTACTTTACGTACTAACTTTAAATTATATGAACATGTTGTGATATGATTATGTGAGAATGATATACATGTTATTATGATATGATTATGTGAGAATGATATACATGTCGTTGTGTTAGGATTACGTGAGAATGATATACATGTAATTGTTACATGATTATGTGATTATATTACGTAGGCGTTGAAGATTGCTTGAGGTAAGTAATAGCTTGAACTCCCAAAGAGCATATTTCGATTTACGGCCTTGTCGGCACTTATGATTTATGTGGCACTTGTTGGCGCTTGAGTTCTATTGGCACTTTGTTGAGGTGTGTTTGACTTCACGATTGTGAGATGTTTAGGCGTGTGCTTGGATATTGTTTGGGAGTAGAGTAGGTGGTTATTGAGAGGTGATGGTTAGAGTTATCTATGACTTGGGGAATTTGACTTGAGTATCGGTGACCATAGTTGGGATTACTTAGGGATTAGGTGACTCTCCGTCCTTTGCGGGATATGTGGCATTATTGGTCTATCTTGCGGTATAGCGTGCGGTTTGGCCTTATGCCGATGCAGGCGGTATGACTCTCTTGATCGACTTTCTTTGTGTCGTTAATACCGGTGTGGCCCACTATCACTACGGTTATAGCGTGCGGTTGGCCTTATCTTGTTATAAAATGGTATCAGTCTTTTGATCAACTTTCTTTTATTATTAAATTTGTCGATGTGAAATTTTATACTCACGAGGTACATAGCGTCTTGGTCAATGCACTTATACTTAGTGTATAAGGAAGCGATTGTGCTATATACTTAGTGTATAAAATGACGGTGTGCCTTGTCTTTAGTGTATGAGTGCGATGTGCATATACTTTGTGTATAAGTGCGGTGTGCGCTATCTTTGTGTATAAGCTAACGGTTTGGCCTTATCTTGCTTGAGGTATAAGTGCGAGGTGATTATTGATTAGTCCATTCTAGCGGGTAGGCGGATTGGTATATGCGCGTTAAGAGGATGGTATACTGGTGGGCGTATGAGAGATAGGGCGTTTGATGGCCCAGAGTTTTGAGTCGTTGTTAGTCTATTGATTTCTTCTAGAAATTATTGTGCTTGTTAAACGCTCTATTATATGCTGTGTATTATGTCGAGTTTTCTGCGAATTATGTTGTATGACCTTTTAGGTAGTCACGGATATATGTATTTTATTCATATTTGACTATTATATTATTGATTGACTCGTTAGGTATGGTAAAGTTCGCCCTTTGTTAAGTTTCCCTTTAAGCCTCGCGGCTTCACGCGCCACTAGCGTTGGGCGTTCATTTGTCTTGGGGATTGTGGCGGATTGGTAATTTGAGTTTTGTTCAGAGTGGCTAGGTGAGCGTCGAGATTGGAAGAGGATCACCAGCGGTCCCGATTTTGATGTGTTGTCATTGTTTGATTGTTGTATTTTTCCTTTTGAAACTTTAGCACTTATCGTTTGTTGTCATTTGTATTCGGATCTGATGCGTATCATCTACATTTGTAGCCTTCTTGGCGTGCTATTTTTGGGATATGTTGTGTATATATATGGGTTTTGTCGTTCGATATCGGTGATGGATTATAAATTTTAAAAAAAGCTGTTTGATTTGGGAAACTTAATTGTGATCACATTTTTGGATGAAGCAGATTGAATTTTAAAGCCCGAGTAGATCCAAATCGGTTTAGTGACCCTAGTGCAGTTTTAATGACTGCACTTACCTCGGGGGCCGACACAGAGTGGTCGTTCTGTTACGGTATCGGAGAGCAGGTTTTGGATTTCTTGGGTTATCTGTGTGGTTGTATGTCGACTTGTTTTTCTTTGGGTCGTTGTGAGTGGTGTCTTTGGAATTTGAGTCTTTTTAACTTTGTTGCGTAGGCGGATGCCGCTTTAGAGTGCGTGGGCGAGGTAGGCGAGAGAGGTGCAGGGGTAGGCCCCGAGGAAGAAGGCCCATTTGGTAGAGTATAGGCTGTCGATGAGTACGGCGTGGACCCGGCCGAAGTCGGAGGTGCGGTCTTGAGCATGTTGAAAGGAGTTAGCTTCGTGAGGAGAGTGTAGTCTTTCCAGTGAATTCGGCGGCAGAGTCGAATTCCGAGGAAGCCGAGTTGTTTGTCGGTTTCGAAGAGGATCTCGAGTTTGCTGGGGAGTTCGCTTGAGGCAGTGATGAGTTCATCAGGGATATGAAGTCGATTTTTTGAGCCGATGGAGTTGTGGGCGAGATGAGTGTGAAGTTCTTTACTTATAAGGCTTCGCGGGGTTCCGTGGCGGGTGGGAGAACTTTGGTGCGGCCACCATTTGGAGAGGGGCGTTCGTGTCTTTGGGAGCGATTTGTTGAGCTCTTACAGGAGAATTATTGAGACCAGCATTAGCGGCACTTGGAGGCGGATTTCGTTGACACGGGGTTTGAGGTCGGTGGAGGGTACGAGGAGGCGGTTTAGTGATTTGTGCGACTCTTTCTGATGTTTATCCGGTGGAGGCGGATCTTAGATTCGAGGGGAGATGGATTGACGTGGGAGATACGTCACCGGATCTCCTTTGATGGAGTTTACTAGTTTAAATGCTTTGTGAGGAATCGACTTTGAAAGATGGAAATGGAGTTAGCGAGCGAGGCGAGTGGATTGAGGAGAAGTCGGCCTGAGACTTTTCTTCTCCGATAGGCATACCCCAGCTCACAGAGTTCGAGAGAGGAGGACGGACCGGCGAGTCGTCACAGACGAGTGCTTCGATTAGCCCGGCAGTTCGCAGAGTTATGTGCCCCACTCACTTACGCGGTGGGCGGCGCAGATCGGCGAGGGTCAGAGTAGTCTTCCGGGGGGTCAGAGAGGTATCGTTGTTGCAGATTTGTGGTCGGATTAGGCCTGGCAGCCGGGATTGCTTAGGGAGAGGGTGGTGCTTATGCTGCTCGATGCGGCGACGGGACATTTGGCGAAGGAGTGTCCCAAACTTCCCAAGGGAGGTACTAATCTTGGCGCTGTTCGGCGTATCGAGGCGGTTATCCCGGTCGTGGTAGTCGGTCGGTGGCGTGGAGGCCGGGGAGTTATGGAGTTGAAGGACCTCGGAGAATGCAGTGGGTAGCGGCCGGGTAGTCGAGGCAGTTAAATGTTATTCTGCTTGTCGAGGGAGGCGCGAGGATACCCCAGTGGTGGCAATTACATTATTTACGTGTGATATTGAAATTTAGGGTGTTGTTTGATTAAAATTTCATTCTTTTATTTCCCGAGTTTTATTCCTACTTTATCGTATGTTGTGTGCTTTGCATGTTCAGCTTGAGATTATAGCGCGTAGGAGGTCGGTTGTGGTTAGATTTATATAAGTGTCGCTTTGATTATTTATGGTCGGTTATTTGTGCATCGATTTACTTCCATTTGAGCACTACGATTTTGACCTTATGCTTGGGTATGGATTGGTTGGGGAAACATCGTACGTTATTGATTTCCATCGGAAGAATTACTTTGTGGGTTCGGAGACGGATGCTCCAGGTTGTGGGAAGTAGAGAAAGATTTTTGCACTTGAGTTTTGTAGCGACAACGAGGCTAGGAGATTGGTCGGAAAAGAGGTGTGTTGGGTTCTTGGGATATGGTTGGTTGAGTAGAGAAGAGGGGCAGTTAGGAGTAATGCGGGTTGTTAGAGGAGTTCAAGGATGTTTTCAGGGCTGCAAGGTTACCGCCGAAGGGACATCAATTTGCTATTGAGGTTGGCCAAGAATTCTGGCGCCAATTCTCTTCCACCGTACATGATGGCTCAGTAGGAGTTGCGAGTGCGGACTCGGTTACGGGGAGTTGGACAAGGGATTAAATCGGACCCGAGTGTATGCCAGGTGGGGGTGCACCAGTGTTGTTTGTGAAAAAGAAGGATGGTTCAATGAGGTTGTGTATTGACTATAGACAGTTGAATAAAGTGACCATTAAGAACCGATACCCATTGCCCAGAATTGACGATTTGTTTGATATTTGAAGGATGCAGGTGTTCTCGAGATTGTTTGAATCTAGTTCATCGTCGAGTTGAGAATCGAGAGGGGATATTCGAATCGAACTTTCCGTCTAGATTATGGACATTAGCAGGTTTATAGTGATGCCGTTTGGATTGACAAATGCGGCGACATATGGATTTGATGAACCGGGTATTTCGGGGAGTATTTGGATGAGTTTGTGATGGTATTCGTGTGATATTACGATATATTACAGGAGGAGGCATGAGAGGCATTTGCGGTGTGTTGGACATGAGACAACACCGGTTGTATGCGAGTTTTCAAATGTGAGTTACGGTTGGCGAAAGTGCAATTTAAGTGCATTATTATTTAGGGGCTAGGGTATTTTTGTTGATCACGCGAAGGTGGAGGTTGTGGCCCAGAACAATTGAGGCGTCCATGATGTGAGTAGAGGTTAAAGGAGTTTCTTAGGGTTATTCGGATTCTTATAGGAGATTCATCAGGATTCTTTTCACTTGATTCGCGACGTGGCCGGAGTTGACCATAAAGGGTTCCGTTTATTTGGGATGATCATTGTGAGAACGCCGAGGATACTAAAGGGGAAGTTGACTTCGAGGCTCCCGATGGTGGCGGAAATACCGTCACAGTTCAGTACGTGATTTATAGTGATCTTCGCATCGAGGGGATTGAGGTATTTACGTCTGAGAATGGAAGGTGATTGCCTATGCTTCCCGAGAGACGGTGAGAAAATCTCGAGAAAGAACTATCAAACCCGTAGATTTTGAGCTGGTAAGGCGATAGTCGTTGCGTTGAAGTTGTGGAGCGTTATGTCGTATGGGGTTAAATGCCCGATTTTTGCGATCCTGAGAGTTTGAAATATCTTAGATGCGAAGATTTGAATTTGAGCGAGAGAGGAGGTGGATGGGATTCATCGATGAATTATGACTTGGCCCATTGAGTCTTGCAGGGAAGGCAAATGTAGTAGTTGATCTGTGCAGTAGAATAGAAATCAAAGGACCCAGAGAGAGATGAAGCAGTGGGAGTTGGTTTTTTGATGTCGATGGCGGGAGATTTTAAGCCACATATGAAATTAGGCCGAGTGCTTGTGGATCGAATCTTAGAATTTGGCCGAGATGAGGCTAACGAGGTTGTCGATAGGTATGTGAGAGGTAAAAGTCGAATCAGATTTAGTTGAAGCCCGAGAGTAAGAGTTAATATTGCTTTATTTTGTGTGATATTTGATTTTGTGTTATTATATTGTTAACTGATTGTTTGAGGGTTGTTAAATTTCGAGGTCAATTTTACTAGATGGGTAGATTGTAATAACTTAGTTACGAAAAAAAAAAAATTTAAATTTTCGATCTGGTGGGACTTGGGAATAGTATAATAATACCGATGATAATATTATTCGTAAATTTTTTAGCAGATTACATTACTGTTTAGTAGTTTTTGTCATGGAATATTTTATCTTTGGAATCGGGTTCGTGGAGATTTAGAATGCGATAAGGCGAGAAATTAACCCGAAACCGAGCGGGACTCGAGTTTTTAAATATCTAGTCATCTTTATCTTCCAGCATCGTCATTATCAAATAACTTCATCATCATCTTTTCCTCTTTGGCGAGATATTCACCCACTCCCTTAAAAATTTCATTTTCCATTTCTCTTCGATTGTCGGCTGGGCTTCGAGATCGGGTTGTAGAATATTGTTCTCCCATCGTTCCTCTTGAGTTAAAGGTAGAAATTTCAAGTCTTTAGAGATATTTCTTGGGTTTGACATAGTTCACTTTTATAATTAGAATTTTATGATAAATCTTGGTTGGTTATGGAGTTACGTGACGTATTTGAGTGATGAATTCGTGATTTAGAGATCGTTTGAGAGGGCGTTATGGTCGGGAGTTGACTTTTAGGTTTCGGTTGACTTTTATGTGGATATTTTTATAAGACTTTAAATGTGTAGGAGGTTATATTGAGACCTTATTATAGTTGTTATGATGTTAAAATTGGTGATTTAAAATTGATTAAAAGGAGTGTTATGTTGAAAAAGTGTAAATTCAATTTAGGTTATAATTGATATTTCGAATTATAGATTGTTAATTATGGACTTGATGATTAGTTAGAATAACTTATAAGTCGATTTGTAATGAGAAAGTGATAAGATGGAATTTAGCGGGGAATCGATTAGGTTGTGTCAGATGGGATTATAATTAGATAGTTGCTCAGGTAAATGTTAGATTGTTTAGAGATAGTTCCCCCCAAAGAGTTGGTTATGTAATATTACGAGCATGGGGTATAGTAGTAGGTCTTGATTATACTTTAAGGTGTTGTTTAGGCGTTGATCGTGGAAAGGCGTTAAGCGGTGTTTTTCGCGAGGTTTGCGGTAACTACCGAGAGGTGAGTACTTATCTGCGGGTGTTACTTCACGTACTTACTAAATTATATGAACATGTTGTGATATGATTATGTGAGAATGATATACATGTTATTATGATATGATTATGTAGAGAATGATATACATGTCATTGTGTTAGGATTACGTGAAATGATACATGTAATTGTTACATGATTATGAGTTATAATGCGTGGCGTTAATTGGCAGGTAAGTAATAGCTTGAACTCCCGACTTATATTTACGATTTACGTGGCTTGTCGGCGCTTATGATTTATGTGGCACTTGTTGGCGTTGTGTTTATTTCTGATTGTGAGATGTTTATTTGTGTGCTTGGATATTGTTTAGGGTAGAGTAGGCTGGTTATGAGAGGTGATGGTTCTGAGTTATCTATGACTTGGTGACTTGAGTATTAAATTGTCACATAGTTGGGATTACTAGGGATTAGGTGACTCATTTCACTGCGGGATATGTGGCCATTTATTGGCGCATCACTACGGTATAGGCGTGCGGTTTGACTATAACCCCGTTATAAGGCGGTATGACTCTCTTTTGAAGCAGCTTTCTTTGTGTGCGTGTCGGTGTGGCCTATCTTTACTTGATTTATAGCGTCTGGTTTAGCCTTATACTTCGGTATAAGAGCGGTATGAGTCTTTTTACACTTTCTTTGTGTGTATTGTCGATGTGGCTTTATACTACGGTATAGTGCGGTGTGCGCTTATACTTAGTGTATAAGAGCGGTGTGCCTTATACTTAGTATATAAGAGCCGGTGTCGCTTATCTTAGTGTATGAGGCGGTGTGCCTTATACTTAGTGTATGAGTCATTGTGCCTTGTACTTAGTGTATGAGTGCGTGTGCATAGAACTTTGTGTATAAGTGCGGTTTTTGGCACCTCTTTGCGGTATAAGTGCGAGGTGATTATTGATTAGTCCGTTCCTGGGTAGAGCGGATTGAGTATATGCGCGTTAGAGGATGGTATCTTGGTGGGGATATGAGAGATAGGAGGTTTGATGACTAGGTTTTTAGTCATTGTTGAGTCTAATGATTTCTTTACGAAATTGTGCTTCTGAACCTTATTATATCTTCATGTATTATGTACGAGTTTTCTGTGGAATTATGTTGTATGACCTTTTAGGTCACGGATATATGTATTTTATTCATATTTGGTATTATATTGATGATTGACTCGTTCCGTATGGTAAGTTCGCCCCGCTGTTATGTTTAACAAGCCTCGCTGACTTACGCCCGCACCCGCGTTGGGCGTTTCATTTGTGCTAGGTTGGTGACGGTTGAGCCATGAGGCGTTTGAGAGTTTTTGTTAGAGTGGCTAGGTGAGCGTCGGGTGGAAAGGATCTGTGATCGATTTTAATGTGTTGTCATTGTTTTGATTGTTGTATTTTTCCTTTTGAAACTTTAGCAATAAATTTGTTGTCATTTTAATATTCGGGATCTGATGCATGCTCCCACATCTGTTGGCACTACTTGGCGTTACTTTATTTGGGATATGTTGTGTATATATATGGGTTTGTCGTTTCGATGTCGGTGATGGATTATAAATTTTAAAAAACTGTTTTGATTTGGGAAACTTAATTGTGATCACATTTTTTGGATGAAGCAGATTGGATTTTTTCAGCTGATTAGATCCGTCGGTTTGGTGACTCTATTACGGTTTTATTAATTTCACCACTCGGGCGTGACACAGGCGGGGTCGTTACATGGACTACTAGTGATAACAATATTTTAGCTTTCTTAAAATTGGATCTTCAAGAGACATCAAAAGGTTTAAATATATTTGAGCTAAATTATTATAATTTTTTCATAAAGTTGTGAATAATTTATTATGACTACAAATCACATTAGGTTAGTCTTACGGAATAATGATTCTTGTCAATTAGTACAATTAAGAGTATGAATTAATTATTAACCTTAAGTAATAAATTAAACAAATAGAACGATATATCCAAATTCTGATAAATATTTTTATGTTTCGGTCACATTTAGATAACATGACCATGAATCAAATATAAAGAAATTGGTACATATGCATTACTTAAAAATTAGATCAAATTTCGCATCGCAGCGTTGACCTGTTCGAAGATTTTTTTTTTCATTTTTAGGCTTGTAGTATTAAGGCATAGAAGAAATTAAGGTAATAGATATACTCCGTGTAATAACATCGTTCGATCCTCGAGATTTAAGCAAAATCTTAATGATGAGATGATAAGTACTCGATACCAAGTACTTGGCATTGGGAGCAAAGGCAGATTGAGTTCAGTACTCGAGATAACGATTTAGCTCTAGAAAGCGTATCGGCTATTCTAATGCTTTTCACGTTACATTCTACGCCTTGTATTACGCTCAGGTTAGTTAAAATGCGGAGTGGCGATAACGTGTTATGAATATATGAAAAAATAAAGCAAAAACTGAGAGAAAATAATAGACAAGGAGGAGGGAGGATTATTTTATTCTTACGTAATTGTGTTATATATCTGATACAATGAGTGCCTATTTATATCTTTCGATATATATAACAAAAGGTAATTACTTGGTAAATAAGTAACTTGGTAAGAAAGCCCTAATGAGGCACCTAATCGATTCATCGTTTCTTGGTGAATGAACATCATGATATTTATAACAATTTCAATAATTCATTTGGGTAATAGATCATTTTGACATTGATTGTCAATTAATAAAATTTAAAAACTTAATTGATACACGTGTCTCACTTTCTCCATCGAGCCCAAGATGGAAATTTAATCAAATAGTCTAGTGAAAGTTTGGGAGCTTTATGGGCCGAACTAATTTAATCAAATGGTCCATGTAAAGTTCGGGACTTCATATCGGACCTAGATCGGGTATTATTTAGTCCCGATTTAATTTAATCAAAACAGTCTAGTGGTACAAGAGGGTGTAGTCATGGCCGTGGACGAGGACATGGTGGTGGTCGTGGATGAGGCGGCAAGGGTATAATTTATTTGCAAACTACTTCATACAAAGTCAATTTGATGCCGTTCGTTGTCCCGTTGTTGATGGTTTTGTGGATGTGAGTTCGAGGCAGTAATAATTTCTCTAGAGGGTGTTTCTTAAATACGAAATTGAAATCTAAGCGAAGTCTAAAAGCAGAAGTCTAAAAAGCGGAATCAGGCTGAATTGCGAATCACGAATTATGGTAGGGTCGAATCACGAAAATATTTAGGTGTTTGATAGCATTTCAAAAGAAAAAAGACTTAAATTGAGTTATTTTGACAAGCTTTTTGTGTTAGAATCGAAACCCATGAATTTTACTCGTGATAAAACACCAAATTCATATATCACGGATCCTTTTCGAAAATAATGTATATTAAATCTAAACACATAAATTTCTAGATGAATAAAGAGTTCTTCATTGCGGCGGAGAGAGCGAAATAAATCGCAGCTTTAAACCCGAGCGCTACGTGTGTCCGCTTCTCGAATAGCCACTCAGTGCTTGACCCAGCATAAAGATGCCGTCTAGAAATGCGCGTGCAGGAGAATTGAATCCGAGAGATGAACTTGCTAGAGTTGTATGAACAAAAATGGAAGAGAAAAATCTCTTCCAAGGGAGAAGATGCGGTTTTTCAAGAGGAGGGAGGCAAGGGGTTTTGATTTCATGGAAATGAAAAGCCACTTGTCTGCTTTCTTTGAATACTAAATTACTTTAATTCACGCCCCGTTAAGCAACTTTCGTTAAAGAAATCGGTTAACTCGTTAGCAATTAGACACTTATGGCTCTAATCAAATAATGAGTCGGCTAGTGAGTTGTTAATTTAATTAACTTGACAAATAAATTAAAATCTTGACAGTCGGCTATCGAATAAGCTTGCTCAAGTTATTCGTCAATTTCAATTGCTTAATTTGATTAAACTTGCAAGTTTAACGATTGATGTTCCTGATATATATTTGACAAAATATATATGTTGAGAAGATACATCCTACCGATTCTGAAGTCTCGTTTAATTTCATACATGAAATATATTTCAAAAATATCCTTTGTAAGTGTGTGACCTACAGGCTCGGATAATAGTAAGTTGTATAATAATAACAATAATCGACCCGATTACTATTATAACGTTAATGGTAAGATCATGATACATTTCATAACCCACTTAAATTATCATGAGGGGCAGCATAATAATATACAGTACTAAGGTGAACGCTAAGTTCCGTGTCGCATTTAACTGACTTTGATAAATGAATTGATACGCAATTATCGCGGGCATAATAAAGAGAATCGATTTTGTGATTTTAACACTCAGCATACTTGGACAATTACCATGCAATTCCTTCTTAACGCGATCTCAATCGTAAATTTAACCATAAGTGTCATAAAACACCCATGGCTTCCTTTACTAGAGTATGAAGAAGCATTTATAGCGTCCGTAAAGCAATCATTACCAAGCGTGTGAGAGGCTGAGATCTTCCTTGTATATCGAGGGCGGATAAATCCTCTAATATATTAACGTCGATCGTTATACTCGTGGCTGACCCGACATATGCGTTATAATCCCGCTTAAGAGCGGGCCACGTTTGGTCATAGTCAAATATAGAGCTTATATAACAAGGTGGATTATATCGTCGGTCTAAATTGTCCAACCTAAAATTCTAAACAAATATAATATGACACGGATATACGTATCTTTATGAATTAAGTTTAGATTATTACCGAACTTCGATCACGAGGACCGGAAGCCCATGGTATTGATCAAAGATCTACTTATTTGCGTGATCCAAACTTGATCGCTAATCAATCACCGTGGTAGTCGTATGATAACTTGTTGCCCAACTATCGACATCGACCCCGAGGCCTTTGGTATCACATGTTTCTAGGCTTGAAGAGGTGTAATCAACAATTCATGTTGCCTCTCACAGAAAACATAGACTAGCCTAGGATTTAATTTTTCTTCAAATCGAGGATCTGATACATGTAAGAGATTTAAAACCTATGAGAGCGTACTTGAAACAAAGTATACTCGAATATAAGAAGAAAAAATATTCAAATATTTGTTCCACGTAACATAATAGATACATACGACTCCTCTTAGCTAGCAACTCGACGTCTGTCTAAGACTATGTTCATAAATGCTTTCATCATGCTTTTGCCCGGTAGTGGTTTGGTAAAGGGTCGGCGATTGGCTCTGTTGCTACTTTACATACTTTGATATCACCTACATTAAGCGTATCTCTAATTTTGTGATGGATTGCAGTGCGTGCTTGGATTTGTGATATTAACAAAGGTTCTTTAGCTTGAAATTTCGCGGAGTGTCTCCTGAAAGCAACTCGCCGGATCACCGATGCTAGATGCTACGCCCAATTTCGATCCGCAGATTTCTTAATCCGACATGCTTGTTTAAGCGACTTGAACTGACTGCGATGCCTTTCGAGATACGTGGTAAGTCGGCGATAGTACTCTTTGGAACTTCCTCCAGTCACTAGCTCACCGTTGAGACAAAATACATACCAGTTAGGAGCGATAGTCGTCTTTGTCGGTTTAGCTGGCATCGGTGTACACCGGTAACTACTAACTCGTCATCGCGTATACCAAAAGCATCTTTAGTTAACTTACCGGATAGCGAGATGCACTTGACTACCGATCAGTGGCTTTTACTTTAGGTTAATTTTGGTATCTACTTTGGTTCTGGCTTCGGTCTGCATCAAGAGCATGGTCTGAGTGCGCGAAACATGACGCAGATGATGGATCTTATAGCGAAGCATAAGGTCGTCTGCCCGTTTGTTAATCCGGCGCTATTAATTAGAGCCTTTGTCTTTCTGCTGATTGAACTCCGTATCTTAGATTACTCGTATTGAACCTTTCACAGTACCTTATTCACGCTAGGTATCACGTAAGTCAATTAGCCTCGGCCCGATAATAGGTGGATCTTTATTCCAGTATATGTCTTCCTTTGAGTCCTTCGTTAGAGAAATATTTCTGTGATCCTTGGCGAGTTAGGAAACAACTCATATTTGTTTTCCAATGGTAAGTATGTAAATAAGACTTATACTGGGACTATAGATGATATATAACTCAACACCTTCTTTGTATACACAGGTTATGCCCCGTTCTTGATGAAACCAAAATCTTTGATTGATTAAATAAAATCACGGTCCCAATGGCGAATACTGCTTAAGACCATAAATGGACATTTGAAACTTGCATGCCTTGGAGTCTACATGGAGGTTGTACCATATCTGTATTCCTCTTTACAGTTGCACACTTACTCATTCCAGGGAAGGCTGTGCTTTACATTCATTTCTTTAATATTCGTAGTCATGAAATGCGGCGATAGCTAAGATTATCAGGATGGAGCAAAGTACTATAGCCTTTGGCTGATGAAGTTTTTGTCATGGTCTAGAGCTCAGTGAACTTGTTTGAGCACTTTCGCTTCTGAGTCGCTCATCGATGTTTCGTCTTTACCGTGTTTAACTGCTTGGCCACCCATTTGCGTTTAAATAAAGGCAGACCCAGTTGGTAAATCGACAAGGACGAGCCTTGTTGGTACATAGAATCCATCTCAAATTGTAAAGGCTATTTGCCCGTTTGTGGCGTCCTTTACTGTTGCCGGCTTCTTTGTAAGAAGTGGGCAAATCGCTTTCAATGATAAAGGCTACACCGTACAGCTACGGTTCGTGGCGATCCTGTTGGATGCTCACAGGGTTGGTTCTTCGAAACTTCTGGCGTAGATCGAGCGGATCTTATGAAAGAAGTACTAATACTTGTGGTCGTGGATATTTCATTCAGATGCAAATATTAAATCAGCAGGCTTCGTAGAGATGAACTGGTACTTGCAGACGGATATTCACTTTTCAAGGCAGCTCACATTTAGCGTGAAGATTCTATTCTAATACTTTGGGTAGAAGTAGTAACCAGCTGTTTTCTTTGGATATCATGAAATAGCATTTGTAAGTTGGGTGCAATTTTATCCTTTGTTAATGTAACATAAGGCTTGACCCCGAATCTGAGAGAAACAACAAGGTCTTTGACAGTTTCATCGGGAGTTTTACCCTGCAACGACTTTATTTGGACATGTTTAAGGTAAGTGTCGCTTAGAAGTCACGTATCGAGGAAATTAACATTAGATTAGATAGGCGCATCATACGTCGAGGAACCGTATCAAGAAGGAGTTCGATTTATCATTACTAGAACGCACCGTTATCTTTATTGGTGTTCTATTTGAGTGAGTTGTAGAAAGCAAATACCGCGCTCTATATGAGTATTGAACTTCGTGACTTAAATATTCTCCACCACATGGACCGGAGAATCTTTATTATCTTGTTAAATTGATTTGTGCCGTTTTGAAACTCGGCCTTGAATTTAGGACTTCGTGTTTGTGTGTGGACACAAAACCATCAGCGTAATCATTAGTAAATGTATTAGTAGTTATAACCTCCTACTTGTAGATGTGTTCATTGTAGCATCGTGTCGATTATTATGATCCCCAAATAAATGTTGCCTTTTTGTTGATCAGTGAAGGGCATTTTAGTCATTTTACCCAGAAGGCAAGATTAACAGCAATCGTATGATTCATAATCGAAATCTTAGTATTTTGCAGTGGAGTTTAGCGATTGGTTCGTTAATATGACCAGTACAACGATACCGTAGGTATGTTTGTTTAAGCCGTTAAGACTTTATTTCGCTAAGTTTATGTTAGGCTGGTATCATGTAATGAAAATAGACCATTTGGAGGCATTTTGAATACTACCCCGTCTTGGTGATCTAAATTCATTGGGATCTATTGAAAATGAAAATCCATCGTTATTAGCAGCTTGACTTGAGAAATAATATTCCTGCAAATTAGGTACATAATCTTAGGTGATAAAGTTAACCAGAGACCATTGGCCAAATTTAAAGCGATGAATCCCTCTACTTGAGGCATGACGCCCGCGCCGTTCACATCGTAGATCCGTTTCCTACATGATGCTTCTCTTGAGTTGAGGTTCTACGTATTATGACAAATATGAGAAATTCTGACCGGTGTCTAGCGGGGTAGAATTAGAGTTGTACAAACTTCAATAACATACATACACATAAATTTGAGTGGTGCATTGAGACCATTAACTACATCATGCAATGAAGCTTCATGAGTCGAGTTCAGGTGACCTGAGTTCCACCAATGTGACATTTGTAGTGCCACGAACTCACTCGTCAGCGACTTTGGGATAACTCGAACCGCTTGGCTGGATAAACTTCTTACTTGCCAATTTCTTGCTTTGTTTTGGTCCACCCAGCTTGAAGGAGATAGAAAGTTTAGTCTTGCGAGTTCGTTTCAGCATTCGTGATAAATCTTTATGGGATTCGTTTAAAGATAACTCAAGCTTGTGCATATTGAAGTTCATGAAGCGAAAGAATTTGTGTGTGGAAGAGACTTTAGGATGAGATCCTGACCGGTTCTTGAGAGATCACGGGTGCCAGGGAGTTGAGTTGGTGACCGAGCCCAGTCCTGGTTTAAAGGAAGGGAGAATCAACCACAATAGTCAACATAGATGAATCACGATGCAATTCATAGATAACTACCGGCTTGCATTCACCTCACCGATAACTTGACTACTCTGCTCCCAAGCATTCAAACTGCAATTTAAAACATCTCGCAATCGTAAGTCAAACCTGATCGCCCAACAGGCCACACCAAAAAATCGTAAAGTCTTGAAGCCAAGGCTACGGAAATCGAGAAATATAAGTTGGGAGTTGTTGTCTTGCACCTCAGCAATGCTCCTGAGGAATATAATCATAATCATACTTAACAATTACATGTGTCGTTACTCAGTAATCTTGATAACATGTTCTTAGATTTATAATGAATCGTAGTAGCAGTGAGATAAAGTACTAACTGTAATTGCCATGAAAGCCTCCTTGAACACAATCACGGTAGCTGTGCTTTCATGATCGGCGCTAAACTTTAAAACACCGAGAGAGAGTATAATCCAAAGGCTACTACTATCTGCAGAGTTCTAGAAGATACATAGCTTGATAACTTGGGGAACTATCTTAAGCAGTCTAGCATGATGGATAACTGTCAGTTATAATCCCATTCGAATAGCATTGATGATCCCATTAGTCCATCTTATTGTAATAAATTACAAATCAACTTATAAGTCATTTTAGTTAATTAAGCAGATTACATAATTAACAACTTTATGCTTGAAATATCAATTATAATGACTTAGGTGCCTTTTGGCTTTATTCCGCTGTCGATTTTAAATCGCGATTTAATATCCTGATAACTATAATAAGGTCCACAACATAACCTATACATTTAAAGTCTTAGAAAATATCAACCTGTGATAAACCGTTCATTATTAATATTGTGAAATAATTATACTAGTTACAAACAAATTGGAGTAATTTAGAATGAAATTTTGAAGTTGAATCGTTGGAGATATATAGCCGAATCGTCGGTTGATAAGTCGTTTGGTATTTAAGTTTTAAGGATTTATGTCCGAGGTGGTATAATGTATTTGGGGGATTAGAAGTTAAGGAATTTATATTAGAGTTGTGTTGTTAAATCGGGGCAATTTAGAAAACCCGAGCGAGAGCGGTAGTCTTGAGATGTTGCAGGTGCGGACCCCTTGAGAGACTTTTTAATCGTCTTGCTTGATTGTGGCTTAAGTATGCATCCCTCTTCTCCACTCACCTGCTGAATTTTCTCCACCGTTTCCTTGATTTTTGTTCTTCAATTTTCTTCCAAATTTGTGACTTTGACTAAATTTTTGGAGAGATTCCACGAGACATTCTCGTTTGAGGTAAGAGGATTTCGAAATATTTGAATCATTCTACTTGGAGAGTTTTTGAAGAGTTGGCTTTTTATGAATGTTGATTTGACTTTTAGATCTTGAAATTATAATAAACATAGAAATATTTATCTAAATCAATTGGGAGATTAGTGGATGGGGTTAGAAAGTGAATGTAAAGGTATTATGTTGACTTTTATTGACTTTTCTTAATTTGACATTAAATGGTAATGTAAAGGGTTAAGGACTTTAATATAGTTGTTTTGGTGTAAATTATTGGTTTGGATATGGATAGGTAAATTTTTAATTTGAAGGTTTGGGAAAGGAGTTCGTATAGCTTTCGTGATGATTGAATTGGAGGTTTGTATTTAATGGATTAATTGGTGTCAATTGATTGGGTTGTTTAGAATGTGTTTAGGAGGTTATTGTTGGGAGTAATTAGGTGATGAGCGAATCTTTGAGATTTTTTTGCAGTTGGCGATTCGAATATATGGTTATGTCGAATGTTATAGTGATGTCGATCTTGGGAATAGAATCCCTTGCTAAAGAGTTATAAATTCGAATCGTGAGACATGGTATAAACAGAATTTTATTATATGTTAAGAGAGGGACTACATGGAATGTATTATAATATCTAATTTCTTTGAATAGGAATTGGGCAGGGGATCCTTGAAGGCGCGTCTTTGTTGTTACTACTTGCGGACTTGAGGTGTGAGTACGAATCTGCGATGGGAACCTTTTATGTATAATATGTTGTATATACTACATATGATGTTTGAGATTCTTCGGGATATGTGTATTGTGTGACCATGAGCGATATTATGTGGAAGTGAAGTTTATAGAGTTATACTTTGAAATAATTGAGATTATAATTAAGTATTATGTATGCATTTTGATTAAGTTAAATATGATGAAGTAATGATTTTTAAGTTATATTATGAGATAATTGAAACATAATTCATATAATGAGATATTAGTGATTATGAGCTTATATCGTGAATAGTTGTGAACATGATTATATTATGAGGCTGTGTGTCTATATGTGTATTGGGCGTATCTTGTCTTGATTGATTTATAATGATTTACTTACCCAGGCAAAATTTAGCGTGATATCATATAATGATTGTTGTTGTTGTTACCAGAAATCGTCAAGGAAATTTGTGTGATATACGCATTGAAAATTATAGCCTAAATTGCAGGAAGAGATAAGTGGAAACCTCATCCCGGTGCCCAGAGTGAATTCTCATATATGTATTATTTGTTGTTCACCATGCTGCCATGTATGTATTATTTGGAGGTGGATTCTCGTATGTGTATTATTTGGAGGTGGATTCCTCTTTGGTTGTTTATCTCTGTTTTGGAGTTGTCGTCGTATAGCTTTGGTTAATAATTGTATATATATATATATATATATCGGCTGAAATATATGAAGGACAAATGCAATGATGTTTATAAAACTTGTCATTAAATACTTTCATATGATGTATTTTGGATATGTGTTGTTGTAGATTATTTTTGTTGAATCTGTTCTTTGAACTTTTCACGATGGAAATAAGACTTTATTTGATAATATTATATTATATCCATCGTTTAGTGACTATTATAAATTAATGATCCTTTCAGGCTTGACTTAGGTGGTTATGTTGCTTAAGTTGATAGTTATTAAAGTTTTCTTAAATGGTATTGGGATGCAAGGGTCTGACGGAGGAGGCTGAGAATGCTAAAGAATTGGTAGAGGTGCTTTAAAGTTCTTTGAGAATGTGGATAGTAATGTGGTGTCATTACTGGGATAAATGTGGTGGAGAATCAAAATGGCATTCGCAACAGGAGGTGGAGTTAAGTAGCTATTTGTAGCTTTAGGACGGGACCACTTGAGATTTTGAGACTTGGAGAGTATATTTGAACTATGGGAGGACCCAGTTCGCGTGTCTGATTCTTGATTGGGCTGGAAGTATAGAAGATCTTAAGATCTTGAGGGGAAGAGGATCGAGAGAGGTTCGGGGCAGATGATATAAGGAATTGCGCTGGGGTTATCCTCAAAATTATGCACCCATGATGGTGTCCGATTAGGTGGGAGAAAAGAGGAAGATGGAGTACTTCCCAGGTGTTTGATGATCTTTGGAAGATGTGGTGGCGGGAAGGCCATTCTTTGTTGATTGTCCATTGGTGTAGCAGGAACCATCGGTCTGACCAGGCAGAGGAGGAGGCTATCCAGGAGCCGTGGAGTTGATTCAGTGGTAGAGGAGGCTTTTAGTGGGTTAGCTGGGTTGGTAAAGTCTTGTTTGGATCTTTCTTTATATCTAAATTATAAATTCTTCATTTCATTCCCAGCTCAGATGTTAAGATTGATAATGCTAGAATTGTCCCGTAAGTATTAAATCAATAATAAATAAGTTGTGCAGGAATGGAATAGTTTTTTAGTCTTGTCACAGAATGATTGGTTGAGGCTTGTGGGTGATAAGTTGTCATCTTAAGAAGATTAAATATCTAGTCTGAGATCCAAGATCTTCTTCTAGGTGATAGAAATAACATAGCATCTAATTTATAGAAATTGGATATTCTTGCCAATGTTGTAGGCCAGTAGAAGTTGGTTGAAGAGAGGTATGTTGATGCATATTTCTGAGGTGCGGAACTTTCCTCACTTGTCAGGGGTGGGGTTTATCAAGATTGATTCTTTCTTAAGTTTTCTTAGAGTTGAAGGTTGGCAGTGATAGAATTTGTTGGATAAAGTTGGTAAGTTCTGCCTTGGGGAGCTCCGGTGTTATTTGTCGAGAAAGAAGGATGAATGCTTTGAGGTTATGATTATGAACAAATGCAACGTTAAGAGTGATATCAATTTACTGGATTGATGATGATCTGTTGATTATGAAGGATGCAGGAATTATTTTCTAGATTGACTTGAGATTCAGGATTAGGAGATGATGTTTTAGAACAAGATATGGAGCCTTCTGTGAGTTTTGGTGATGCCGTTGAAGGTTGGAATGCCCTGCCGCGTTATGGATCTTATGGTAGATTGTTTCATGATCATTTGGTGGTGTTCATTGGCTGACATTTGATATATTCACAGTGTGAGGGAGGCATGAAGAACACTTGAGGATTGTCTTTGAACTTTGAGGAAAATGGTGTACTAAATTTTTCAAGTGTAGTTACTGGGTTTGAGAAAGAAGTTCACAGACACATGTGATTCGGGAGAGAGGGTATGAGTGTTGGGTCTCAAAGTTTATTTGTGATGAATTAGGGCAGAGGTATTCTTAAAATCTGAGTTTTTAGTTCATGGGATACTAGGAGATTTATAGACCTAAATTATTGCCTTTAGCTGACGGGTTGGTAGAAAGGTTCATTTGGAATGAGAGTTGTGAGCAGGTCTTGATGGAGTTGAAGAGGAAATTGACTACAGCCGGTATTTAGTGTATAGTGATCTGAGGGGTTGGATCATGATGTTTCTATTGATATAAATCGGAAGCGGAATAATAAAATTCGGAAGGAAGGTGGGCCAAGTAAATGAAATGGCGACTTGGAAGAATTTCGGTGGTGATGGTGGTTTGTTGGCGCGAGCAGGGGTTAGGCTTGGTCGAATCTTGGAGGGACGGTAGTGAAGTACAAAAATAATGAAGTGAAGAGGCGAGGCAGGTAGGACTTTTGAGGTGAGAGGATGGGCCTGCAATTATTAAGGTTTCTTCTCGGGGGGGTGAAAGAAGATTTTGGCTGTGCTCATGCAGGTATGCGTCTGGTGGTACAAAT